>ML319066.1:0-115388 GCA_005239505.1 Nicotiana paniculata
AAGCTCATAAAATGCGAGGGATATAATGCTTAAAATCACGAATTCTAGCCACACATCAATATCACATTGAAATCACCTCTTACCAACCATGGAAATTTCATATCACTTTCTAAGTAATACAAGTGATCCCACAATTCCAATCTCTTCATTGCTGAACATTTGGCATAAGCAAATGCCATCATCATGTGCTACCCCAGGTCATGGTGAAACACTCTCACAGTCACATGTTGCTCAGTATCCTCCACTAATTCCCATTCCACCACTGCATCAAAGAACAACCATATTTGCCCATTAATATTTGCATAAGAAGTCTCCATATTCATCCTTCTTCTATATCTATCAATGAGTCTCTTCTTTTGAAAAGGCTCCATCAATGCAACTACACAAAAACTATGCTCCCTATTCATGTTGATCACCCTAGGAAAGGCCTGCTGTGTATTCACAGACCTTATGTTCCATATTAATGTTTTGATCATCATCATTTAGATATAGAAGCTACCCTCATGGGCATTATTCTTGATAGTTGTGGTGGCTCTTTTATTCTGATTCTTCTTTGTTTTATTACTTCCTTTAGCACTAGCTGTGGGTGATAAATCTCCTTCCCCAGTCACTTGTTTGAAGTTTTATTCCATAGATTCATCATCTCTTTCATCTTCCTATGTAATTTGTCTCATTAAGTCTTCTTCAATTGGTGTCACATTGTGTGTAGCTAAATCATGTAAATGTTGTAGAGTAGTCTTCAGTGGAACACTAACTTGCATCGGCATAATTTGATCAGTGCCATACTCTATAGGAACTTCATGTATTTCCTCAGGGGCTCTTGGAACAATTGCCCACTCATCATCCTTTTCCTTTTTATTTTCAATAGAAGCAACAACAACCTGCATTATTTTGAATTGTTGCTCATAGACACTGCCTAGCCCAAGAATTACTGTAGTAGTCTGCTCAGAAATGCCTGTTCTATTGATATCACCACCCTTTCCATTGCCAGTGTTTTGATCTGACACCATTGTATCATCCCTAACCTTCACATTATCATCTCCATCAAGTTTGTTCTCCAATGCATACACCGGAACACCATCTACAATCTCTCCAGTTACACTAGGAATAGAGTTTACTGTAGCTGTTTCATCAGGTGCACCTGGCGCCAGGCCTGGCGTCACTAGCCTAACAACTAGGGGACCTGGCTTTAGGCTTGGCATCGCCAGCCTAACGCTTGGTGAGCCTGGCTTTAGGCCTGGCGTCGCCAGCCTATCGCCAGGTTGAGTGTTGTCCTTCACCTTGTATGTTGTTGTCTTTGTCTTGCCTAGCTGATCATCCTCCACCTCTATTGCATAACTCCATAAAACCTTTGTTGATTTTACCTCATCAAGGTCCTCAAGCTACTCAGAATCTGCAAATGTTTGAGATGGAATTTCTTGGCATGATTGGTTTCTAGTCACATTGGATTTCCTTAGCTCCTATTTGCAAGTTCCAAACCTTCTATTAACCCAGTCGATACTGGATTCCTTATTAGCCCTTTCATCAGTACTTTGATCACTAGGAACACTAGAATTAGCCTTAGCTAAGTTCCCATTATGCTGATCTTCCAACACTTTCTCAACTGCTTCCTTCTTCACACGCTTAAGTTCATGTTGATTACCTTCTCCAGCTGGTTTAATATTAGCTTCTTTCACAACCCTAACCCAGACGCCTTAGGATTAGGGCTTAACACTCCGGTATTGCCTTCCTTTTCCTTCTCCGGGCCCTTCTTGGATTGCTTTTCCCCATGTTCCTTCTTCTTACCATTGCTATGATCCTCACATTTGCCTTCAGTAATTTGTAGAGTAGGTTGATGAACTTCCTCAACCTCTAGTGCATTACACTTGTTTTTGGTTGCTACATCCTCAATTTTGGCCTTCCCTTAACCATTGTCAGCTTCCTTTCCTTGTTTGTTATCAACAATGTGACCCCTATTATCGCGTTGGTATTTGTTCTTCCTTGCTTGCATCCATTCCTGCTTGGCATGATTAGTAGCTAGCTTCCCAACCACCTTTCCACTTGTTAGCACCTTTGTTGAATTTGCAGTTGTACCAATTGCTTCAGTACTCACCACAACTGTCTTCTCCTTGTCTTGGTCCTCAACATCTTCATCAGATCTCTTGTGTAATTCAGGATGAATTACCCAACATTCTGCCTCACTATGCTCTTGTTTTTTTGCATGTATTTCAATATTTTAGCATATAATCATACTTAATCCTAATCCATTTAAACTCTTCTGGCCCAGATTCATCAGCTTTTTCCACAATCTTAATACGATGAGGGAACTTACCTAACAAGTTAATTTCCACCTTCACCTTAGCACAACTAGGTCTAGTCCCATTTTGAGTTGCTAGGTCTACATGTAGTGGATTACCAACTGCACAAGATAATGAAAATACATATTCCTTACCAAAGAAATTAGGAGGCAGTTCTAGAAAGCTAATCCAGGCTATGGCAATGGGAGTCTCTTCATCAAGTGTCCACCATGGATACCATTTTGTACAACGCATCTGCCACATATCTGACTGAACTTTTAAATAATACGCTAGCTTTGAATAAGATTAACATAGTCCTCCAATAGTGACGGCCTAATCAACACATGACTATCTTTAATTAAACAAACTGAACAATGGCCTTTAATTTCATATTGAATTGGAATTACTTTACGTAATTCACTAATAACAGGCTTCACATATAAAAATTTCCCAAGAACTGCAAGTTGAAGCCCTTGTTGTACAATAGATTACTTTACTTCTTGTTTTTTCCACTTCACAACTGGTTCTCCATGAAGGAACTCAACTGGTTTCACTAGTAACGTAGCTATAGTTTGCATGGGGGCATAAATGGCCGTAGGTTTTACGATTTTTGAATAATCCGTGGGTTGAGGATTGTTGTTTGTGTTTGTAGACGATTGGGCAACCGGGGGGAGGGTAGGTTGGGGAGGCAGCACCGCCACTGGTGGTGGCTGGTCGCCGGCCGCTGCTGCCATAGGAGGGTCATCGGTGAGTTTAAGGTTTAGGAGAGAGAAGAGAGCTCAATTCGTTACCTATCCCTTTACCTGCCGCCGCTTCTTCCATCGGTTTTTTGAGTGCTTCTCTTTCTCCCTTTACCTACCCCGCTGCTTCTTCTATCGTTTTTCTCTTTTTCGTATCCTCTCCTTCCTCCCAATAACTTACACCGGCCAACATCCCTTGCTCATTTCTATTTGGGACAAAAGCATAGTTTACACATGCCCTTTGAATTTGAAATACACAATAAGTTAATGTTATTTAAGTGGACAAACAATTTTAAATATTTATTGTGAAAGACCGTAAATATGTTTTTCATTTTACTGAAGTACAATATAAAAATAAAATTGAAAAATACTTTATTCCTCAATATTTTTAATTCATCGAATTATTGTTTACCAATTATAAAGTATTCACCCCCAAAGGCCATCATATGTTAGAAATCTATTTTAAGAATAAAAAGAAATACTCATACATTAGGAGACTTGAGTTTAAAATACCTAAATATTAGGTTAAATTGAGTAGGTTTATTTTGGTATATATAATTTTTTGTTAAGGGTATTTTTATCAAGAGAAAGCTTAATTTTTTTTGCTTCTGGTTAAAAGTACTTTTTTTCTCCTAAAATTTTTTCCAAATATCTCAACTTTGAAAAAAAATAAAATACTATCTTTTCTAAAAGGAAAATAAAAAAGCACTTTTAGTTTTGGAGAGGGTGGCCAACATGCTACTAGATCCTCTTGGTCTTCTCGAGAGGACATTCCAATTAAGAAGATGTAATTTTGATTTGGTATAGGTAGATCCCACACAAACATTTGTTGGATTCTATTAAAATTTTTTTTACCCCGGATTCTCCCTTTACCTACCGCCACTTCATCCATCATTTTTTGAGTACTTTTCTATCTCCCTTTACCTACCCCCGCTTTCTATTTTCCCTATCCTTTCCTTCCTCTCGGAGACAGCCGGACAAATTTTGTGGCCTAAAGCCAAACTTTAAGAGGGGCCTCATCTTTTATTTGAGAAATTTTTAAAAACTGCTGTAGTTTTGTATTCGGTCGAAATCGGGCATACCTGATTTCATTGGCAGGGGAGTTCCCTTGAGGGTAACTCCGTAATAGATCAGGCTCGAGCTCAAAGATGGAACATCAAGCCTGGAGATGGGAATGCTCGTTGGGATCGAGGCCAGAACAAATCGAGACCAAGCATGACCGTCTTCGAATAAGACATAATAACAGAATGGCAAGATATTAGCAACCGATCGAAGATCACAGCGGAAATCGCGGAACAGATAAAATCAAAGCGGTTATTGATGCCAATTGTGGGATTTTTTCCCGTTATTAGAATTTTACCTTATTAAGGATTTCTCTGTTATAAAAAAAGGGATCTCATTCATTTGTAACATTATCATTATTCACTGATAAGAATATACACTTACGGTGCTCACTTTATTTTACTCACTGTTCATCATTGTTCATCGTTGTCTGTCTCATTTTCTATTGTTCTTGTTAACCAACCTCGAGACTATCTCGAATCGAGGTCGAGGCGTTGCTAGAATACTGGTTTGGTTCACTCTACTGTTTAACTTATTTATTTAGCTCTTTATTTATCAGTTGGTATTTAATTTAATCACGTATCCTTAAAACCACAATATAAGCTTAATTGTTACTCGAATTTTAGGTAAACAATTTGGCGTCCACCATGGGACTAAGGATAATAGTGATTGTTCAGTACTAATACTGGTAAAATTAGACTATTTTACGCTTTTTCTTGTCTAGTATTTTTTATTTAAGGTTAGAACATGTCAAACTTACAAAATGCATCTACACACGGTGACAATGGCCTCGGACTCCATGGGGAAAATAAAAATGTGATTGCTCTAGGAATCGTGGTGCCACAGGCTAATCTCGGAGGAGCACCGGCTATCAACCCAGTCGATGTTAGTTCGCACGTTGCTCTGAATGCGGACTTAGGCGGAGATCTCGATGGGAGTGTATGCAGAGAAGGCCGATCCGATGGCCAAGGAACACAGGGCAGAGGAGATGAAGGAGTAAGTCTCCAAGTGATATTTGAGATGCTTCAGACTCCGCAAGCCGCCATTGCTCAGTTACAAAATCAACATAGATCTCTAAATAGGATCGAGCCAAAAATTACTCGTCGTACCGAGCCATTACCGGAAAGGTTGAATGATAACACATTGGGGATTGATCCCGTAATAATGAAAATGCTCGAGGAACTCACCAAATGAATTGAATCGAGAGAGAAGAACATCGAAGCCAATAAAAAATGGAAACTTACAACTCCCGAGTTGATCAGATACCGGGGATACCACTGATTTTGAAAGGAATGGATTCGATGAAGTTTGTGTAAAAAGCATTTCCTCTGAGTGCGGCTCCGAAGCCCATTCTGTAATGACCCGACCGATTGTTTCGAGCTCTAGCGCGTCGTTCAACAGTTTAAAGTCATGAGCAGCTCCATTTCAGGTATTATGACTTATAGGTGGGGTCGGAATTGAATTTCGGGAAGTTGGGAGTCAAATTGGAAAGAAAATTCTCATTTCAGAAGCCTTAAGTTGGAGAAATCAACTAAGATTGGAATTTTGAGTAAACGACCTCCGAATCAGGGTTTGAAGGTTCCATCAGGTTTGTATGATGATTTCGGACTTGGGCGTATGTTCGAATCGGGTTTTTGGATAACCCGGGAGCGTTTCAGTGTGTATTGTGGTAGTCAGCATTTTTGAAGAAATTACCTAAGTTTGGCTTGAAGCGCATTACAATGATATTGACGTCCATTTGGGATTCTGAGCCTGGGAATAGCTGCGAATGGTGATTCTGGAGTTGGAACCGCGTTCAGAAGTGAATTAGGATGCCCGTAGGTCATTTTGAAGTCATTTGGCTAAAGATAGAAATTTGAAGGTTTTTGAGAAATCCGACAGGAAGGGGAAATTTTGATATCTGGGTCAGAATGTGATGTTTTATACATCAATACTACACAATATTATAAGTTAATTGTACAGTACCCAATTTTCGAGTGCTGTCGAATAAGAAGAACTCGGTTCTTCTTGGTGTACTACTTACTACTATTTGCGGAATAATAAAGTAGTAAAGTAAAGAAACAGATTTCTCCCATTTCTTTAGATCTTCAGCCGTGCAGTCAGCCCTAGTCTTAGGTACATCTACACCTTCAACAATTTTCTTCATTGTTGCAAGTGGTCAATCAGTGACTATATCCCAGAGTTTCCTCTCCAATAAGGTGGTCCTTCATTCTATTCTTCCACCAAGAATAGTACTGGCCATTGAAGAGTGGTGGCCTTGCAGTTGATTGACCTTCCCAATTCCCAGGTGGTGCACTCATCTTGATCTTTTCCACGGTGTTAGCCTTTTCAAGGATAATCTTCTATGATACCAATTCATGTTTTAGACTTCAATACTACACAATATTATAAGGTAATTGTGCAATACCCAATTTTCGAGTGCTGTCGAATAAGAAGAACCTGGTTCTTCTTGGTGTAGTACTTACTACTATTTGCGGAATAATAAAGCAGTAAAGTAAAGACACAGATATTTTACGTGGAAAACACCTGGGTCAAAAGGTGAAAAAACCACGACCTACTCCTCAGTAGGATTTGCTCAAACACTTCACAAACCACTCTGAGCCAAAAGGACTTACAAAATAAACTCTTTTGTAATCCTAGGACTAACTCTAATCCTCTTTGTATCAACTAGCCTCTAGCTAATTTCTACAAACTTAAAGCTAACTCTAACTTGAACAGTGTGTACCTATTAGAACTGCTTCTAAGAAAGCTGAAAAGATACAATGTTAAAACTCCTACTACAAGCACCTAGACTCAATGATAAACAATGGCACTGTTTCTTCTAGTTGAACTGTAGCCTTTGCACAATACTTCTGCTTGCAAATGTTTTGGGAATTTTGCTTTCAGAACTTGATTCAATTTAGTCTTTGTGCGTCTTTTTTTGTCGTCAATTTCAGCAGTAATACTTTGAGTATTTATAGAGTCAGTTGTTGAGTTTGTCTTCAGATTCCAGTTCAACTCTACTTGGGTAAACTTATTCGAACCAAACTCAACTTCCTTCCTTTATTTCTGTCCTAGCTGAATTCAACTTCTGTCATCTTCATTAGTTTGCAATATTTTCGTATTAGGATACATCTTCTTAGTTCTTTGATACTCAGCAATCACTGATATCTCCTATGCTTGTACGATTCTTGTGCCAACTGCTTCGTTCAGGTGTGTATGCTTTTACGGACCTGGTTCAACTTGTCAATATTTGTCAATCTTCAAAACCCATTCAGTGGCATGGGCCAACAAATTCCCCATTTTTTATGATGACAAACTCTGTGCTTTTATCCTGTATACACTTCAAACACTTTGTATATTCTTAAGCATTAATTATTAAGAACCAGGTTCATTAGGTTATAAATATCACACAACACACATCTTCCCCCTTTTGGCATCATCAAAAAGTTGCAAAATGATACTTACCAGTTTTAATTCTTACTCATGGTCAATTTAGGCAACTACAGGTGCAAACATAATTAATCATCACAAGAAACTAATAATGTAATATAAATAAGAAATTGAGACATTTTTCAAAACAACAAGCTTTCATTAATTAACAAGGATGATCAGCACCAAAACATATTAAAATCAAAATAGCCAAATCATGAGAAAAATAGAATAAAAACTGAAACAAACTAGACACTGTCCCGAACTGGGCACTTGACAGGTTTGGAGGGGGTAGCACTGGACATTCCAAAGGCTGGGAGGGTGCAGATGAGGCTGGATTCTTGGTTTGTAGAAGGGACATCATTTGGTGTAAAACACCTTCATTTTTCTCCTTCTCCTTTGCTAACTCATCTTTGAGAGCATCACGCTCAGCTTCCACCTCAACTAAGCGAGACTTCAATCGAAGGATCTCCATATCCTTTAACTCGATTTCCTGCACTAGAGTACGGTCCTTGATGTTGATTGGTTGCTTCCGAGATGAACCAGGTTCATCTGCCGAGGCATTGACTGTATAATCACAAGATAACAGAGTGTCCTTCCCAAAGAAATCTTTAGCAGTAGCCATCTCAGCCTTCTTTGTAGGAACTCCAAAATGAGCAAGAACTGCAGTGGGAATAAAGCCATAAGGGATCGCATGGGCTTTGGTGCCATTCACCACTCTGTCCAAGAGCTGGATGATAAAATCTGGACAATTGGTCTGCTTGCCTCTGTACAGACACTCAATGAGGGTTAAATCCATGTAGTTAGCAGTGTGTCTTCGTTCTTGTCTGGGCAGCAGGAATTTGATCACAAATTCAAAGAGCACCTTGTGCTCAGGCTTCATCTCACTCTTGTACACAGCCCTAGGTTCAAGCTCCTTCTCATTGTCGCAGAAGAATCTAGTGATATTGAGAGCTGAGGCCATTCCATCAGAACAAGGCTCTCTCTGCCTCGTGTAGTCTTCATAACCCTCAGGTGGAATGTCTAGAATGACTCCCAGTTCTTGAGAATCAATGGAGACTTCAACTCCCTTTACCAATGAGGTGATCCTTCCTCCAATGACTGTGGCATTCCCCATGAACTCCACAACTTCATTTCTGACGACCCTGCCTTCCATGCGAAGGACCATGTCCTTCAACAATTTTCCCTTCAATATTTTTATCTTTCCAAACATGGAAACTCTTTCAGTAGACACTTCTCCAACCTCTTTCTCTTCCTCTCCACTCCATTCTGGATCATCATCCCTCTCAACAATCTGTACTTTCTTCACCTTCTTTATTTTAGACCTTGTCCTCGAAGTAGTATTCCCAATGGTGATGGACATAGTAGCTGACTTCTTTGAAGAAGTCTTAGCCTTTTTGGGATTGGGAGTTTTGATAACCACTGGAGCAGCCTCCTCTTCTTGTTGGACCAGGTCCAACCACTCTCCATCATCACCAATAACATGTCCCCCTACCTTTGCTTTCCCCTTCTCTGCCTTCTTTCTTTTGCTCTCTTGCAGAGCTTTTTCTAATTTCTCCTTTTCTTCTCGTATAGTATTTCTCGTAGCACGTACCCGAGGAACAGATATACCCACAGAATCAACAGTCTTCCTTTTCTTTGAAGGAACTAAGGCTTTAGACTTTTGGACTTTGGAGTCCTTCTCTTCTTGGGGTTGTATGAGTCCCCCAACTTCTTCAGTCTTTTAGCCAAAGTTTCTTCCTCAGAAGAAACATGTTCATCCATTTCCTTCATTAAATTCTCCAACCCAGCAGCAGCTTCCTCAACTTCAGTAGTTCCCCCTAAAACCATGACATTTTCTTCAAGATTTTCAAGAATGGGGCCACAAATTGCAAGCGTGGTACCATCTTCCCCGGATCCCCTCAAATCTACTTCACTCTCGTTCTCAAGATTTACCTCTTTCCCAAATTTTATTTTACTTCTTGGCACTTCCACATCCACCACATACCCCACCAACGCTAATCGATTTTCAGCAGAATTCAAATCAGAGGTAACTTCAGTATTACCTTTCTCAGCACTAGATGAACCAAGTGCTTCGTCTTCATTGGCTGATTTTAATGAATCATTGGATGATTCTGGTTTGGAACCTTCTTCAGCACGTAACAACTCTTCCACGAATTTTTCTTTTGACTAGAAGCCACATATTTACGTGCAAGAACCTTAACACGATGGGTTTTGGGGGCTGGGGTAGGGTTTGGTGTGGGTTCAGGGATTGTAGAGTGTTCTAGGGTTGATGATTTTTCAGGAGACTCGAAACTGTAGATTGAGGGAGATTTTGAGTTGGATTCATAGTTTCCCCCATCATAATCTATGTTTGGTGATGAGTCGGAAGAAGCTGGTGGAGGAGACGACATGATTTTGATTTTGTTAGAGAGAGAAGAAAATAATAGGCAGTAGGGATTTTGAGTTGAGTAAGTTGAACAAGGTTCGACTGTTGTTTTATGCACAAAGGGTAATGATGGCCTATTTATAACTTGTAGCTAGGGAGATTACAATAGAAGTGTATTAACCCAAGTAGGATCCTAATCGATTAAGAACTATCAGTGATTGGACATTGATTAGACAGTTACTTTCCCCTTAACACTAGGCTTATTAATTGAGACGAGACTTCTTGAAACTGGTTCATTATTTGGGTAAGTACGAGAATTGAATTTGAACCATAAATGGATATAGTCCTGCTCATGTATGACTGTATTTGAATTAATACATGTATATAGATGAGAACGAGCCTTGTCAGTCACGTAAACCAGCATGGATGAACCAGGTTCATCCTGTTAAAAATCTTTATTTTGCCTCAATTCACAAAGATAGAGAAACATCATTAGTGACTAGGGAATCATATTAATACATGGCAAAAGAGTATGGCAATAAAGACATAGTACTGAGTAATGATTAATCTGATTAAGTACCTAATTCTAGTAAAAAAAGACTTCCTTTTTTTTCAATTATGTTTTTCAATTAGGTGATCTTAATCATCCCTAATTCAATCATGTTTCTCTCATAATGCTCCCTACTCAATGCTTTGGTAAATATATCAGCAATTTGATGATTTGTAGCACATAATTCGATTGAGATCATTCCCTTTTCATAGTTATCCCTCAGGAAATGGTTCCTAAAATCTATGTACTTAGTTATCTTGTGATGAACTGGGTTCTCAGTCATACTAATTTCACTAGTATTATCACAGTAAATAGGAATGCATCCCACATCTATACCAAAGTCCAGGAGTTGTTGCTTGATCCATAGAAACTGGGCACAACAAGAGGCTGCAGCCACATATTCAGCCTCAACAGTAGACAAGGCTACTGAATTTTGTTTCTTGGTGGCCCAAGAGACAAGGCAGGAGCCCAAAAAGTGAGCCATGCCTGAAGTACTTTTCCTGTCAACCAGGAAACCTGCATAGTCAGCATTATCATATCATACAAGGTCAAAATTACTACCTTTAGGATACCAAAGGCACAGTTCAGTGGTTCCCATCAGATATCTTAAAATTCTTTTTACTGCAGTGAGGTGGGTCTCCTTTGGATTGGCTTGAAACCTAGCACATAGTCCCATACTGAACACAATATCATGTCTACTTGCAGTAAAATAGAGTAGAGACCCAATCATCCCTCTGTATGTCTTCTGATCAACGGATGAACCAGGTTCATCCATATCCAATTTTTTAGTTGTGGCTATTAGGGTATCTATCTCCTTTGAATCCTCCATTTTGAATTTCTTGACGAGTTCTTTCACATACTTCTGTTGATGTATCATTGTGCCACGTGGAGTTTGTTTGATTTTCAAGCCTAAGAAGAAGGTTATCTCACCCATCATACTCATTTCAAACTCACTCTCCATTAATGTAGCAAATTCCTTGCTAAGATATTCAGTAGTTGCCCCAAATATGATTTCATCAACATATATTTGCACAATCAGAAGATCTTTTCCCTTCTCCTTTAGGAACAAAGTACTATCTCTCTTGCCTCGTTTGTACCCATGTTCCAGAAGGAATTTTGACAATCTCCCGTACCAAGCTCTAGGCGCTTGCTTGAGACCAGATAGAGCCTTGTCAAGTTTGTATACATGATCAGGTGACTCTTTGCTTTCAAAAACAGGAGGCTGTTTTATATATACATCTTCCTTCAAATAGTCATTAAGAAAGGCACTCGTTACATCGATCTGATGAAGAGTGAATTCCATGTGTGCATAAAATGCTATAAGAAGTCTGATTGCCTCCAATCTTGCCACAGGGGGAAAGGTCTCATCATAGTCAATTCCCTCTTCTTGGTTGTATCCTTGAACAACCAGTCTAGCCTTTTTGTAACAGTTCCATCCTCATCGAGCTTGTTCCTGAAGACCCACTTGGTGCCAATTACTAATCTGTCTAGTGGCCTGGGTACCAAGTGCCATACTTGACTCCTTTGAAATTGGTTCAGCTCTTCTTGCATGGCTGTTACCCAATCAGCATCTTGCAGGGCTTCAACAATGTTCTTTGGTTCAATCAAGGATAGAAATGCATCAAACGCACACAAATTTTTCAAGGAGGATCTAGTTTTGATTCCAGATCTCAAGTCTGTTATGATGTTCTCAAGAGGGTGAGAACTCTGATATCTGCGTGGTTTGAGTACCAGCCATTCACTTCTGGATTGTTCCATGTTGTCTTGTAGTTGTGGAAAAGGATCAGGTCCAGTATTTCCATGCAGAATTCCCCCTGTCGAGTTGCATGAGGTTTGTTGAACCTGGTCCATCACCTGTTCCATCTGTCATATGTGCTTCAATGTGGTCATTTCTCCTCACCAGTCCAAGCTCCTCATCTTCTGGTTCCTGTCTCTCAGGTAAAGTGTTAGTTTCATCAAAGACAACATGTACACTTTCTTCTACACACATAGTTCTTTTATTGTATATTTTATAAGCTTTGCTATATGTTAAATATCCCAAGAACACTCCCTCATCACTTCTAGGATCAAATTTTCCTAGAGAATCTTTGCCATTATTATCCACATAACACTTGCATCCAAAAGCCCTAAGATGGGATATGTTGGGCTTTCTTCCTTTAAGTAATTCATAGGGAGTTTTCTCTACCAGAGGTATGGTCATGCATCTATTAATAATGTAGCATGCAGTGTTAATTGCTTCTGCCATAAGCTGTGAGGTAGTTTGCTTGATAGAAGCATGGTTCTTGTCATGTCTTCAAGAGTTCTATTTTTCCTTTCAACAACCCCATTTTTCTATGGGGTTCTAGGAGCATAAAAATTATGATTAACACCATGTTCACCATAGAACTCAACAAACTTAATATTCTCAAATTCAGTACCATGGTCAGATCTTATTGATGCCAGTTGATGTCCCAATTGATTTTGAATTTTCTTAACAAATGAGGTGAACATATCAAATGCTTCATCCTTAGATGACAGGAATAAGGTCCAAGTGAACCTTGAAAAATCATAAACTAGCACCATCACATATCTCTTACCACCTCTACTTAGAGTTCTCATAGGACCGCATAGATCCATATGAACCAGTTCCAACGTCCTGGTGGTACTGACCATTTTCTTACTTTTGAAAGAGGACCTTACCTGCTTCCCCTTTGCACATGCCTCCCAAACTTTGTCTTCCTTGAACTTAATGTTAGGAAGTCCAACCACTAAGTCCTTAGAGACTAGTTTGTTAAGCAGAATTAGACTTGCATGACCAAGTCATTTGTGCCATAGGAGGGGATCACTGTCCAACACACTAAGACAAGTAAGTTCATTTTCAGACAGTGTGGAAAAATCTATGACATAGATGTTATTCATTCTTTTTCCGTGCAAAACAATCTTGTCAGTAAGCAGGTTAATCACAAAACATTTTGTGGAAGTAAAAGCAACCAGGTTACCTCTGTCACATAGTTGTGATACACTTATCAGACTATATTTCAAGCCATCTATTAGAGACACATGTTCAATAAATCGTGTATCATCCTTACCTACCTTACCAACCCCAATAATTTCACCTTTCTTTCCGTTTCCAAAGGAGACATTTCGTCCTTTGAGACTTTCAAGTGAAAGGAACTGTTCCATGTTCCCAGTCATATGCCTTGAGCATCTACTATCTAAGTACCAAATCTGGCTGCCTCCTCTCACTTGAACCTACAAAAGGAAATCAGGGGTTAGTTTTAAGAACCCAAACTAGTTTGGGTCCTTTTTTATGAGAGAATGGATGAATCAGATTTTTTCTGGCCCAGTTTGGTAGCCATTTTTTCTTTTTAATGAATCCCTCAATTTTCTGACTGGCCTTCTCTTTTACAGCACACTCATATTTATAGTGGCCAGTCTTCCCACAATGGGTGCAGATTTTATTTTCAGGGAGAGTGAGATGCTTGATTTTGGGATCCCACTTAGGCAATTAACTCCCAAAACTAATCCCTCTTCTATTTCTATTATGATTCTCTTGAAGCCATATCAGGGCGTCAGAGGATTTATTCTATTTACAGGTTCGATCTAATTCATGTTTGACTTTGCCAAGTTTTTCATTAAAAGTTCTTATTTTCTCGTCCTTGGCATACATCTTATCTTTTAATTTTCCTATGTTTTCTTCTAACATGACATGAGAGTGATCAACTACCTTTTTACTCAATCCTAGTCTTAACTTTAAGTTTTCAGATTTTAGCTCTAGAATCTCAGTTTCGAGTGGATGAACCTGGTTCATCAAGATAGTGTTTTTCTTTTCAGATTCACTGACCCTTATCTCCATGTCCATGCATTTTGCTTTTAGCATTGCACACTCTTTAGACAGTTGATCCTTCTCTTTGGTTATTTCCTCAGAATCATCTATGAAGTCAAGTAGCAACTCAGAGAGTTTCTCCTTAGATAAAAGTTTTATTTTAGTTTTAAGTTTTGAGATGCTTACCTCTGGTTCTTCATAAGTCTCCTCATCAGATTCTCCAATTTTCCATGAGAGCCTGATCTTCTGTTTCACCATCTTCTGATTCTTCATCTGAACTTTCCCCCCAAGCAGCAACCATAGCCTTTGTTGTTTTCGTCTTGGGTTGAACCTGTTCCTTCCTTCTATTCCTTCTCTCATATCTTTCATTTTTCCACTCTACTTCCCACTGAGGACAAATTTTAATGAGATGGTCAGCCTTACCACATTTATAGCATCCCTCATAAGCTGACCTTTCTAGTGCCTTTGACTTATTGAAGTTTCCTCCCCTGGAGATGCCCTTCTTCCTCATGAGAAAGTTTCTGAATTCTTTGGTTATCATGGCCGTCTCATCCTCCTCCAAATCATCTCTCTCAGTGATCCTCAGTGCTGGACTTCTATCCTTCTTTGGGGCTTCCATCTTCATGGTTTGCCTTCTGAGTTCATAAGCAGTGAGGTTTTCAATCAACTCATCCAGTCTAAGGGTTGCCATATTTTTGGATTCCTGGATAGCAGTGATCTTGCTTTCCCAAGAGATAGGCAGAACCCTTGTCCAGATCTTTTCTACCTTGTCTTCTTCAAGTATGATTCTTCCAAGAGACTTGAGGTCATTTGTCAAGGTTGTGAACCTTGTGTACATTTCCTGAATTGTCTCTCCTTCTTTCATAGTGAAGTTTTCATACTGAGAGTATATTAGTGTACCTCTAGACCTCTTCACTTGAGCTGTTCCTTCATGGGCTGCTTGTAGAGTATCCTAGATTTCCTTGGTAGTGGTGCAACTTTGGATTCTACTATATTCATCTGGTCTTAATCCACACACTAGCCACTTCTTTGCTTTGGCATTCTTCTCCCATTTCTTTAGATCTTCAATTGTGCAGTCAGCCCTAGTCTTAGGTACATCTACACCTTCAACAGTTTTCTTCATTGTTGCAAGTGGTCCATCAGTGACTATGTCCCAGAGTTCATAGTCCTCTCCAATAAGGTGGTCCTTCATTCGATTCTTCCACCAAGAATAGTACTGGCCATTGAAGAGTGATGGCCTTGCAGTTGATTGACTTTCCTAGTTCCCAGTTGGTGCACTCATCTTGATCTTTTCCAAGGTGTTAGCCTTTTCAAGGATAACCTTCTATGATACCAATTCATGTTTTCGACTTCAATACTACACAATATTATAAGGTAATTGTGCAATACCCAATTTTCGACTGCTGTCGAATAAGAAGAACCTGGTTCTTCTTGGTGTAGTACTTACTACTATTTGCGGAATAATAAAGCAGTAAAGTAAAGACACAGATATTTTACGTGGAAAACACTTGGCTCAAAAGGTGAAAAAACCACGACCTACTCCTCAGTAGGATTTTCTCAAACACTTCACTAACCACTCTGAGCCAAAATGACTTACAAAATAAACTCTTTTGTAATCCTAGGACTAACTCTAATCCTCTTTGTATCAACTAGCCTCTAGCTAATTTCTACAGACTTCAAGCTAACTCTAACTTGAATAATGTGTACCTATTACAATTGCTTCTATTAAAGCTGAAAAGATACAATGTTAAAACTCCTACTACAACCAACTAGACTCAATGATAAACAACAGAATTGTTTCTTCTAGTTGAGCTATAGCCTTTGCACAATACTTTTGCTTGCAAATATCCTGGGAATTTTGCTTTCAGAACTTGATTCAATTTAGTCTTTGTGCGTCTTTTTTTGTCATCAATTTCAGCAGTAATACTTTGAGTATTTACAGAGTCAGTTGTTGAGCTTGTCTTTCGATTCCAGTTCAACTCTACTTGGGTAAACCAATTCGAACCAAACTCAACTTCCTTCCTTTATTTCTGTCCTAGATAAATTCAACTTCTGTCATCTTCATTAGTTTGCAAGCTTTTCTTATTAGGAGACATCCTTTTAGTTCTTTGATACTCAGCAATCACTGATATCTCCTATGCTTGTACGATTTTTGTGCCAACTGCTCCGTTCAGGTGTGTATGCTTTGATGGACCTGGTTCAACTTGTCAATATTTGTCACTCTTCAAAACCCATTCAGTGGCATGGGCCAACAAAATGCGATTCCAGAAATTGGAGCAGGTCTGTAATGTCAAGTACGACTTGTGTGCAAAATTTGGGGTCAATCGGACGTGATTTGATAGGTTTCGGCATCACATGTGGAAATTTGAAATTTCAAGTTCTTAAAGTTCAAATTTTAGTGAGATCCATGGTTTTGGCATTGTTTGATGTGATTTGAGGCCTCGATCAAGTCCGCATTACGTTTTGGAACAGGTTGGTGTAATTGGACTGGGTCCTGGGGGCTTCGGGTAGATTCCGGGTGGTTGACGGATCAAGTTTGGAGTTTGAAGAAGGTTGAGGTTGCTGGTGTCTGGTGTGACCGCACCTGTGAGGATTTGGCCACAAGTGCAGCTTTGGCGCCATAGGTGCAAAGTTTGCTGGCTTGGCTGGGAGCGCAGGTGCGATGTAATTTCCGCATCTGCGAAGGCTCAAATGCGGACAATGGGTCGCAGGTGCGAATTCGGCTTGAGGAGAAGGAAGCCGCAGGTGCGGGCTCATGGGCGCACCTACGGAAGCGCATGCACGAAGACTGGATTGCATGTGCGAAAATTAGCCTGGGTAAAATGTTTTAAAACGAGGATCTTGGCTCATTTTCTCCTAATTTAATTTGGCATGGGCGATTTTGAGGAGCTTCAAGAGTGGGTTTTTGTCAAGGATCACAAGGTAAGTTATTCCCACTCATCTCAAGTTAAATACAATGTATATGCATGGATTAAAACATGAAAAATTGTGCAAAAATTGGAAAATTTTGAAAAAAACCAAGAAATTGTATGTTGGATTTTAGCCACGAATTTGAGCATGATATTAAGGGTAAATTGTATATTTAAGCTAGTAAGGCTATGAGTAGGGTATATCTTTGAAAAATTTCGGAATTCGGGCACGTGGGCCTGAGGGAATTTTGGTTAATTCACTGAACGGGGTTGGGAAAGTATATACTTTGAATTTTTTACGAGTATTAGAATGAATTTTCATTGCTTTGCCTGTTATTAGGTAGTTTTGGGGTATTGTGCATCCGTTGGAGTCATCGAAAGGTCTTGGAAGCCTGTTATGGAATTTCGGAGCGAGGTAAGTCTCCTTTCTAACTTTGTGAGGGGGAATTGTACCCCTAGGTGAACTAATTAAATATGTCCTGCTATCTACGGGAGCTACATATGCACGAGGTGACGGGAGTCCGTGCGTAGCTACTATTATGCTATGTCCGGATAGTCTAGGCCCCACTAGCATGCCTTACGTGTTGTACATGTGATCCTGCCCACAATATTAGACGGTTAGTGCTATTGAATCGGTAAATTATTTCCTAAGAAGACTAGAGTGTACTTCTCTTAATCATTTAGAAAGAGAATTGGTTCCTCTGTGGATAGTTGTATTCCTGATAAAGTTATATTATTGAAAATTATTAAACTTGGCAAATGAGTTTCAAAGCAAAGATTTAAATGCTATTTTTGTATTGCTTTAAGAATAATTTCACCACTTTCCTGGGTAACTGCTTTCTTGATAGAAATGTGAACTTATTATGTGAATATGTGTACATATGAGCACCTCAGTTGCATGTATGATTCACGAGCAAGTTAGCCTTATTGTTATTATGTTGACCACGTCGCATGACCGATTCGCGAGCGGGGAAATTAGATGCATCTATGGTTCGAGTCGTTCGACCCTTCGGCAGTGCACAATTTATTATTGTTGGTCCGCACCGTTCGACCCTCGGCATTTCTTGTGCATGATAATTGCTGCGTATTTCCTGTCATTTATACATGTTTATTGGCCTAAGGAAATTCTTGATTTCCAAGTAAAAAGAAGAAGAATTGATGTGTAAAATGTGAAATAAGTCTGATGTTCTCATCCCTGATTGTTATTTAAATTGTCAACTGAAATGACGAAGGTGTTAAAGTGTTAAATATAAGAAGAACTGATATTCCTTATCCCTGATATTTAAATAAATTACCTTTGACATTCATGCTTAGTGTCTCACTTGATTATACTAAATTGACCTCTAGCAAGTGTCTAATTCAACCTCTCGTCACTACCTCTCTGAGGTTAGGCGGGATACTTACTAAGTACACGTTGTTTCATACACATGCTATACTTCCTGTGCATTTTTATTGCACAGGTACTTTGACAACGATGTGGCTGGTTTGGAGACTTAGGTGAGCTGTATCATCCGGAGGCGATCCGCAGCTGACAGAGTCTCCCTCGTATTGTATTTATTTTTATTTTAAACTCCATTGTCCAATTTGTATCTCGGACAAGCTTTGTAATGATTGTATAATTCTTAGAAATTGCTCATGCACTTGTGACACCGGGTTCTGGGATATGTTGGGATATATATTTACTAAAATGGACTATTTAAACCATCGTATTTACTTAACGGATTTTTATTTAGTTATCATGTAATAAAGAGAAAGGTAATGATTTCAAAAATGTTAAAACGGGAATTTATTTCAACTAATTAATGATTGGCTTGCCTGACGATGGTGTCCGGCGCCATCACGACCTTAATAGATTTTGGGTCGTGACAACATGGTATCAGAGCTCTAGCTTCCCTTAGGTCTCACGAGTCATGAGCAAGTCTAGTAGAGTCTTGCGGATCAGTACGGAGATGTCTATACTTATCTTCGAGAGGTTACATGGCTGTTAAAAGTACTTCTTTTCTTGATTCCTCATCGTGCAATTTTATTCCTCTGTGGCTCATGCCTACGTTTCTTCCTACACAATCTTATGCGTCGCGAAGCGCTTGCTATGAATCAGAAATTTGAGGAATTGAAATGGTGCTACGGATATGATGCGAGATGTTTTCCATGTCTAATTGGTTGGGGCTGTTGTTGTGGTCCTGCAGAAGGATAATGTGTTGTTTCAGCTCAGTAGCTGTGTTTCTGAGAGCCTTAAGGCTATGCTCAGGTAGTGATGATGCTTATGATTGGTTATCGCGCAATGTCTATATGATGATAGAATGCTTGCCCATATGTTGGGGGTGATGAATGGCTTGAAGGGAGGTCTCCTCAGGGCGTGATTTCAGGATTTCAGCATTTTAGTTCCAGCAGAGGGGAGGCATTTGGACTATAAATGGTCAGGTTTTGGATTGATAAAGTAGTAATCCTTGGTGGTTTCGAGTAGGTGGAATATTCACCTGTGATGTGATATCGTCGTCGTTGATCGAATGGAATGTGTGAAGTCTGTCGGTGCTATGGTTTCTTCGGTTGCATTGGGTCAGAGTGTTGTGAAGTAGTATTGAAGAAGCGGTTGTTAGAGATCATGGTGCGTGGTGGTTCAGGACTCAATAGTTATTTCTAATGAAAGCAACTCGAGAAAGATGATCCTCGGAGAGTTTGAAGTCGCGGTGATCTACTGGTGTAAGAGTTGCAGAGAATGATATTGAATTGGACAACATACGACGAATGAAGACATGTGAGAACTGTCAGGCAGAAGAAAATTTCTAAAAGGCCAGGCAAAAGGAAAGGAGGTCGGGTAGTGCTTAAAGGAATGAGATTAACAAGTGGGAGAGTGGCAGCATAGCACTGGAGTTCAGTAGTTTGAGGGGAAAGTTAGAGAGTTTTAGTGGATGGTGACTGGGTCCACGAGCTTAAGTTGAAATGCGGGTTATTTCGGTGGAAGGTTGAATACAACAGGGATGAGTTGTTAGGAATGAAGAAGGACGCAATGTGGCGGTGAATTTTAAGATGTTGTAGCGGATTAATAGACATCCATGAGGAGCGGACAAACTATTAAAGTTGGTAGAGAAAGAAGGGCACATGATATGGTATTGATGTTGTAGAGAGTGTGCAGTGCAACGTCATTGGAAGGTGTCAGTTGGTGATTTCTACAGGGGGTTATCTCCTGTGAGTAGGTTAGCGGTTGCATGGCTAGCAAGTTTCTGCAAGGGATTCTGGTGGCTATTCGGTAGGAGTCAGAATGTGTGAATGGTGATAGAGAATTTGAGTATTTAGGGAATGCTGACAGGGGAATTCAGAAGAATTGGACGGATTGGTTAAGCAAAATCATGTTAACAAAGGGGAAAGGATCTCAGCAGAGTCAAAAGTGGTGCAAAGAGTAGCTTCGGGCTAAGTGGGGGAGTCCCACCACCCGCAGTTGGGTTGTAATATTATGTTATCATGGGGTTGCGGATTGTCGGCGTATTGGCAAGTTATTTCACCTAAGGGAAAGGAGTAAAATGGCGATTATGTGTGGGATTTGAGGAATGTGTGCAAAAGTTGGCCCTATTGGACCAGGGTTGGGCTTTGAAAGATTCAGAATTTGTGCTTAAGGCATAGGCGAGTTGCAAGGGTAGTGACTCAATCACGTGTTTCATTGAAAAGGGTGTTCATGTGCTAGAAGAGCCTTGGAGTTGATTGTATTTGGGGCCAGTCAGAGTGGGTGACTCTCAATAACGGTCCTAGTCAATTCAAAAGTTAAGAACGCGGTGTTTAAGGGTTAAAGGAAGTAGTATGATTAAGAATTTAGCTTTTGCAGCGTAATTTAAGAGAGAGGGAAAATGGTTGGAGTGCTCCATGTTATTTTCAACGTGTAGGATAGTATTGGATGAGTGGGAGAAATAAACTCCGGGTTGTAGAAAGATTTTCAGGAGGGTATGAGACGAGTTGTGGGATTTAGGCAGCATGGTCTCGTGAATCAAGGTCACTCGGGATGAGTGAGGGTTGAGTTTTCTATGAGTTTAAGGAAGTTACTATTATTCCTGAGGTAATTAAAGATGTTTAAAAGAAGATAGATTGATTATCCATGGTTGAAATGACACATGTACGGCAGTGATCGGTTTCATCAGTGTAATTAAATTATGCATGTGGTTTGGGCCGGTATGTGCGGGGCTTGTCAGCCGTCGTAATAGATTTCATGTGGGAGCATTCGAGTACTATGGCCTGTCAGGTGTAGGCGGATCCCAGAAGGTTTATGGTGGCATAGACTACTACTTAAGGATTTGCATGTTGGGTGATTGTGAGGATTCACTTGAGTATTGTTATTGTTCTCTTGAATTGAGGTAAGTAAAAGATTTCTCTATGATGAAGTGTTCACCCTATTAGTGGTTCCGAAGTTATGATGGAATTCTTGTGTAATTTCATATTGGCATGTTAGGTGCAGTAAATAGTGTGTAACTGGGAATGAGAATCGAGATTGCGGTTCGGTGTAAACAAGGATGTCATGAGCTCGGATGAGCAAGAAAAAATGATTTTGAAGTTCAGAGTAAGCTAGTGTTACTTTTCAGTGTCACCTGAGATCGATATTCGGTGAAAGAGGCTTTGTACCCTAGTCATGGGTTCTTGATGTGTTTTGCGGCATTAGTGTGGTCGGTGGTATGGATGTGCATACTTGTTACCTCGTGGAAGGTCATGGGAGCGTGACCACGGGAAGATGGTATGAGTGTGACATGTAGTCACCGGATTGGTTGCATATTTAGACCAAGAATAAGGAAGTGCAACATTGCTTATTTGGGAATTTATGCCTGGAAAGCGTTCGGTTCCGTTGATTGTGGATTGTGAGGTGTTTGTCCCAGCTATGATGGTTGTTCTTGTGTATTATGAGAGGAAGTGGGCCTAGTTCATTGCGAGCAGAATCATCTTCAAGTGTGTGAATGGGCTTAAACAGGATTATGGGCTTCATGTGAGGCAGATGTGTTCATTTCAGTGTAGCGCTCTTCAAGGAGGGGTGTTGGAATATCAGGTGTTGTTCCGCCTTCGTCAAATTCATGTGATATTATGATTGTGCCGTGTGAGTTGTGAAACAGCTTGATAATTTCTTATGTGTTGAGGTCCCGCGTAGTAGGGATGTTATGTGAGCGGGATAGCTCTTGAGATCCAGAGTATATATATATATATATATATCGCACCCCAGTGGTGCTTGAGTTTTGTAGCATATGGCTTTATCAGTCTCCCCAGGATGGTGTTATGCACTTGCATGCTTATGATCGATATTCAGTATTTTGTGATAGTGAGCAATTCAGCTCCATGTATATCTCCTTATGTGAACCTTATGTGTGGATCGGGTGGCACGTCGCCACGTGTATGTTATTTGGATCGGGTTGCGTGCCGCAATAGTGTGATGTTGAGTATGATCCCCTATATTTATATTTCTTGTCTTTTACTTCCCATTCTCTGTGGAAAGTTCCTGTAAGTTGTGTGAGTCGAGTAGTCCCTTCCTGAGTCATTTCTTATGTATCATGTTCGAGTTGTGGCCTATTGGCGCGTTGTGGATTCATGTGAGACTGTTGGTCATGTTTAGGGTGATTTGTTGTCTGAGTAGTTCATACTGGGTGAGACGAGATTATTGGATCAGGGATCAAGTGCGATGAGATTATGTGAAATACATTAAAGGACAGTTACCCTTATTGGTTTGTAATGAGGTGATGCTTCTAGTCAAGAGGAGATATTCAATGATTTATTAACTCGGCAGTTGATTATGAATTTCTACACACTTCCTCCGTTGTGATTGTATCATCAGCATTATAGCAGGATGTATGTATATATATTGTAAGGTGCATTGGAAGCATCAACTTTGTGGAATTTTGGCTATTAAGGTTCAGGGAGTGTCATTATGGTCAGATGATGAATTATGCAGTGCATGGTGCTAATTCAGCAAAAGTATGCAGTCATGCTTTGGTACCTCGTGTGGTAGTCGATACAGTGTTTATATATTGGAACTAGGCCTGGCAGGGAAATTTCAGGTGTTGGAACTGGATTCTGAGCTTATTATATAGATAAAAGAAGAAATCTCCAGATTTGATCAAGCTAATGTACTCAACTAGGTTGTGGTAGCACGGGCAGGTGCTCGAGGTGTTGAACAGTGATTTCAGATAGCTCCAGAGTTGTTCTTAGCACGTTCGAGGATGAACGTATATTTAAGTGGGGGAGAATGTAATGTCCCGACCGGTCGTTTCGAGCTCTAGCACTTCGTTCAGCGGTTTAAAGTCATGAGCAGCTCCATTTCAAGTATTATGACTCGATCGGAAGTATGGAATAGCTCCGTATGGTGATTTTGGAGTTGGGAGCGCGATTAGAAGTGAATTCGGATGCCAGTGGGTCATTTTGAAGTCATTTGGCTAAAGATAGAAATTTGAAGGTTTTTGAGAAATCCGACCGGAAGTGAAAATTTTGATATCGGGGTCGGAATGTGATTCTGGAAGTTGAAGAAAGGTCCGTAATGTCAAACTTCTTAAAGTTTGAAAATTTGATATCGCATGTGGAAATTTGAAATTTCAAGTTCTTAACGTTTGAATTTTAGTGTGATCCGTGGTTTCGGTGTTGTTTAATGTGATTGAGGCCTCGAGCAAGTCCGCATTATGTTTTGGAACAGGTTGGTGTAATTGGACGGGGTCACGGGGGCCTCGGGTGGATTCAGGGTGGTTGACAGATCAAGTTTGGAGTTCGAAGAAGGCTGAGGTTTCTGTTGTCTGGTGTGACCGCACCTGCGAGGATTTGGCCGCAGGTGCCGCTTTGGCGCTGCACGTGCGAAGTTTGCTGGCTTAGCTGGGAGCGCAGGTGCGGTGTAATTTCTGCAGCTGCAAAGGCACACATGCGGACAATAGGTCGCAGGTGTGGATCCGGCTGGAGGAGAAGGAAGCCGCAGGTGCGAAGACTGGATCGCAGGTGCGAAAATCGGCCTGGACAGAATGTCTTAAAACGAGGATCTTGGATCATTTTCTCCTAATTTCATTTGGCATGGGAGATTTTGAGGAGCTTCAAGAGTGGGTTTTTGTCAAGGATCACAAGGTAAGTTATTCCCACTCATCTCAAGTTAAATACAAGGTATATGCATGGATTAAAACATGAAAAAGTATGGATAAATTGGGAAATTTTGAAGAAAACCAAGAAATTGTATTTTGGATTTTAGCCACGAATTTGAGCATGATATTAAGGGCAAATTGTATATTTGAGCTAGTAAGGCTATGGGTAGGGTATATCTTCGAGAAATTTCGAAATTGGGGCACGTGGGCCTGACGGCATTTTGGTCAATTCACTGAGCGGAGTTGGGCAAGTATATAATTTGAATTTGTTACGAGTATTAGAATGAATTTTCATTCCTTTGCCCGTTATTTGGTAATTTTGGGGCGTTGTGCATCCATTGGAGTCATCGGAATGGCTTGGAAGCCGGTTATGGAATTTCGGAGCGAGGTAAATCTTCTTTCTAACTTTGTGAGGGGGAATTGTCCCTCTATGTGAACTAATTAAATATGTGCTGCTATCTGCGGGGGCTACGTATGCACGAGGTGATGGGAGTCCATGCGTAGCTACTATTATGCCATGTCCGGGTAGTCTAGGACCCACTAGCATGCCTTACGTGTTGTACATGTGATCTTGCCCATAATATTAGATTGTTAATGCTATTGAATCGGTAAATTATTTACTAAGAAGACTAGAGTGTACTTCTCTTAATCATTTAGAAAGAGAATTGATTCCTCCGTGGATAATTTTATTCCTGATAAAGTTATATTTTTGAAAATTATTAAACTTGGCAAATGAGTTTCAAAGCAAAAATTTAAATGCTATTTTTGTGTTCCTTTAAGAGCAATTTCATCACTTCCTGGGTAACTGCTTTCTTGATAAAAATGTGAACTTATTATGTGAATGTGTGTGCATATGAGCACCGAGTCGCATGTATGATTCGCGAGCAGGTTAGCCTTATAATTATTATGTTGACCGCGTCGTATGACCGATTCAGGAGCGGGGAAAATAGATGCATCTATGGTTCGAGCCGTTCGACCCTTCGGCATTGCACAATTTATTATTGTTGGTCCGCGCATGATAGTTGCTGCGTATTTCCTGTGATTTATACATATTTATTGGCCTAAGAAAATTCTTAATTGCCAGTTAAAAATAAGAAGAATTGATGTGTAAAATGTGAATTAAGTCTGATGTACTCATCCCTGATTGTTATTTAAATTGTCAACTGAGAAGGTTTTAAAGTGTTAAATATAAGAAGAACTGATAATCCTTATCCCTGATATTTAAATAAATTTCCTATGACATTCATGCGTAGTGTCTCAGTTGATTATACTAAATTGACCTCTAGCAAGTGTCTAATTCGACCTCTCGTCACTACCTCTCTGAGGTTAGGCGGGATACTTATTGAGTACACGTTGTTTTCGTACTCATGCTACACTTGCTGTGCATTTTTATTGCACAGGTACTTGCACATCGATGTAGCTGGTTTGGAGACTTAGGCGAGCTGTATCATCCGGAGGCGATCCGCAGCTGACAGAGTCTCCCTTGTATTGTATTTATTTTTATTTTAAACTCCGTTGTCCAATTTGTATCTCAGACAAGCTTTGTAATGATTGTATAAATTCTTATAAATTTCTCATGCACTTATGACACCGAGTTCTGGGATGTGTTGGGATATATACTTGCTAAAATGGTATATTTAAACCATTGTATTTACTTAATTGAATTTTTTTTTAGTTATCATGTAATAAAGCTAAAGGTAATGATTTCCAAAATGTTAAAACAGGAATTTATTTCAACTAATTAATGATTGGTTTGCATGACGATGGTGTCCTGCACCATCACGACCTTAATAGATTTTGGGTCGTGACACATTCAAAAGAAATTTTGTATGCCTGACATACCAAAATATAACAGAACCACAGACCCTAACGAGTATGTTACTTCTTACACATTCGCCGTTAAGGGTAATGATTTGGATGATGATGAGATCGAGTCTATGTTATTGAAAAAATTCGGAGAGACCTTTTCGAAGGGAGAAATTATTTGGTTGTCACGCCCCAAACCTGGGGAGGTGTGGCTGGCACCCGGTGTAGTTCTGGCCCGAGCGAACCACTGCGTAAATCTTTTTTTTTTCTTCTAACAATCATGAGCCAACATGGCCACAACTTGTAATGCATAACTACAAGTGGGAATACACTGTATCAATAAACTACCGTTCTTAAAACATGAATACATATGGACCGTTAAGGCCTCTGACATACTGTACAAAATAAACCTCTGTCTACAAATCCTCTAAAATTATTTGACCTCAAATGGGACAGGGGTACCGGCCTACCCATAAGTGTGTAGCAAAACTCTGACACGATGACTTATAGACTCGGCTGTACTCTGAATGAGGTGGAGTCTTACCGATTCTTTGTTGAACGCCAATCTCGTCAACTATGAGGGTTCGTCAAACTGATTATCTATACCTGCAGACATGAATGCAGCGTCCCTCACAAAAGGACGTTAGTACGAATAATGTACTGAGTATGTAAGGCAATATACTGAAAGCTGAACTGAACTGATAATATAATAACTGAAATTAACTGGGAGTCAAAGATAATCTGAAGATATGCTTACATGCTAATACTGACTTAACTCACTCAATATAGTAAGTAAAATAGTTGTCCGGACCTATAAGGCTCGGTGTATATATATATATATATATATATATATATATATATATATATATATATATAAAACTGCTCTGTTGTAGTAGGTTCTCTCATAGGCACTCGACCATACTAGGCTCTGTATCTCGAACAACTGGGTTCGCTCACAGGCGCTCGGCCACAGTAGCCTCGGTATATAACTTACCATCTGATCAGAGGTTGCCCAATAGGGGCGTGCCCATCGATTATAGCTCGACGGTAATGAAAATAATGTAATACTGTATATAGGCTCTCTGCTCTCTTGACTGGAAGAGAAAATATTCATTTGAATATGGAGTCCCGATAAGGAGAATATTGTAACTTACAAAACTAGGAAAAATATAACGTAACTTGCGAGACTAGCAAAATATACGTAAATTTCGGGATGTGAATTTTTCTTTATGCCTCGTTATCAAACTTGTCTAATAACGAGATCTTGCAAAATAAAATAAGGGCTTAGCCTTAACATACCTGAGCCGATTCTCTTAAAAAAGATTGTACCGTACTCCCTTAGAATCGCAGTCCTCCCGTTATTATAGTATTAGATAGTCATCGTATCAAATGTTGAAGAAATTACGTTACCAGAATGATATCTCTCTTTGTATATACCTTTCTTTGCTATTTCATTTAGTAGTCACATTACCAGAATGATATCAAATGTTGAAGAAATTACGTTACCAGAATGATATCTCTCTTTGTATATACCTTTCTTTGCTATTTCATTTAGTAGTCACATTACCAGAATGATATCAAATGTTGAAGAAATTACGTTACCAGAATGATATCTCTCTTTGTATATACCTTTCTTTGCTATTTCATTTAGTAGTCACATTAATGAATCTCTCTGATTATTGAATATTCTATATTCTACTCTCATGATCATAACCGTTAAGCTTGTTTCTATATATCACCACTTCTTGATAAGCCCCAGGGATCAAACGTTCCATGGGAAAAGTCTTAAACTTTCATCTCACAACTGTCTTATCTTTTGCTTCCAACACAGGAACCGAACTCCACAACTGAAAAACCACCGTTTCTTCAAATCACAACAGAATAGCACAAAAAAGCTATTGAATCCCAGTATTTATTCTTCTGAACTTCCCTTTACTTTACAATAAAGAACACAACTACCAAACCCCACAAGATAAAAGTAAAAATCAAAACTTTAAACTTCTAGTAAAACAGAACAACAAATTTTTCAAAAACTTTCTTTGTTGTATTATGCACTTGACAAATCTTTATCTACTTGTACATCATATTCATAAATCAAATATATATTTTTATAAAGAATATGTACAAATTTGGATCAGATGATTCTGAAAATTGAATTTTTAGGCTTTCATTATTTGAACAGAAATACAGATAGATTCCTAACTCATATACAAATTTTGTACGTATATGCATACATATTAAGCTTATGAAGAATGATTTGACGGATCGGATAATAATGAAGAAAAGATGATGGAAGAAATTATAATGTCTCTCCTTCCCAAAATGTGACACCACCGTAGCATTCACACATTAGTCATACGCTACTTTAGTTGTCATGGTCCCACGTGGACAAGGCAATTCTTATACTTGTCCATCAATTATCTCAAATTACTTCAAATACTACTCACTTTTCACACACTTTGTACACCTGACAATAATATACTTTACTATCATGGTCACGTGGTATCACATAAAATAAATACATACACTATTAGTTTTATTAAAACATCCATATAAAAATACATATATTTTCTCAACTTATAATTTTACTAATTTCATATAAAGAGTAAAATTCTCAAACGTTTAATTCTTTAAAATGGTAAAAAAAAACCTTATTTTCTTGTGAGAGAGTAATTTCAATCTTTACAATAAAGAAAATCTCATAAACTTTCTCATATTATAAGTATAATTTACCATATTCGAAAATAGTAACAATGATAACTATCCAAATTATACTTATAAAACTTTTACTAAAATACTTCACTTAAAAAAAGATACCACACTAACATTATATCTGACGATTTCAAGGTTGTAAACTTACAGGGTCTTATAATAATAATGTCTTAAACCCTCTATAACCTCCTAATCGACATAATCCCTTCGAATTCATGTGGATTTACTACGACACATCCTAATGCTAAGGTATGTGATGTAACATCGGTACCACAACCTACCACCGAATTCCATCGATTCACTTGCCATGTTAGCAGATTCTTTCGTAAAGGCGCACGCTGGGGATATAAAGGTCGCAACAAGGAAATCAGATCTTTTCAAGGTAATACAAAGGGATAATGAGATGTTGAGGGAGTTCGTGTCCCGATTTCAAATGGAGCGCATGGAATTGCTTCCGGTCATAGATGATTGGGCCGTTAAACTTTCACCTAAAGGTTGAATGAGCAGAGTTCGATAGACTCACGTCAGTTTAAAGAAAATTTGATCGAGTATCCAGCTGTAACTTGGGCAGATGTGCACAATAGATATCAATTGAATATCAGTGTCGAGGACGACCAGCTAGGAGCCCCTTTTCGGTTCAGCGCATCCAAACAAGTCGGCAATTAAAAATCAGAGGTACGTCGATAAGGAGCCGAGATCGAACAAGGACAGATACTAACCAATCACCGTAAACCAAATGAACAATGGTCCAGGATGCAATGCTTCCCAAAATGATCAAAGAAGTGATCAAGGACAGTGTTCTCGGGTACTTATGATCAAAAATGGTTTTGACAAGTATGCCGACCACACAAAGGCTCCTCGGTTATCGGAGTATAACTTTAGCATCGATGCATCAGGTATTGTGTAGGCAATCAGAAGGATCAAAGACACTAGGTGGCCTAGACCCATACAGACCGATCCTTTCCAAAGAAACCCAAATCTGATATGCAAGTATCACGGCACGCACGGTCATACGACCGAGGATTGCAGGCAATTGAGGGGGGAGGTAGCCCGTCTATTCAACGAGGGCCATCTTCGAGAGTTCCTCAGCGATCGAGCCAAGAATCATTTCAGGAAAAGGGACGCTAATAGAAAAAATGAATAGAAGGAACCCAAACATGTTATTCATATGATCGTTAGTGGGGTCGACATTCCACATGGACCCATATTGAAACACACCAAGGTATCTATCACTACGAAACCGAGATTGTTTTCCCGAAGGCACCTTATCATTGAACAACGAACAAGCAGAAGGCATTTCTCAGCCGCATAACGATGCTCTGATAATCTCTATCTTATTAAATAATGTTCAAGTTAAGCGTTTTTTAGTGGATACATGTAGCTCGACAAACATCATCTGATCGAGGGTCGTGGAGAAACTCGGCATACAAGACCAAATTGTACCCGCAGCTCGGGTCATGAATTGCTTCAATATGGAAAATGATACAACTAAAGGGGAGATTATCTTACCGGTGAAAGTGGTTGGAGCCATTCAAGATACCAAGTTCCACGTAATTGAGGGCGACATGAGATATAATGCACTATTCGGAAGGCCTTGGATCCACAACATGAGGGCAGTACCTTCGACTCTCCACCAAATAATGAAGTTCCCGACATCACAGTGTAAAAATAGTGTACAGGGAATAGCATGCTGGAAAGGAAATATTTGTGGTCAATGAGGTAACACCGATCTCGACACTATCAACCTCGTAAAGGTCGAACATCAAAGGTAAGCAATGAGCCGAATAAATATCATCGCCACCAGTCTCGATCGAATCGGAGAAACATGTGATAGAAGAAGAAGTGGAGGATTTTCTAACCCCTCGTACTTTTGTCGTTCTCGAAGATTCCGACGCCACCAAATCAACGGTCGAAGAGCTGGAGAAGGTTATATTGATCAAGAACCAGCCCGAGCGAAAGGTATACCTAGGAACGGGATAACCCCCCGAAGTAAGGAGAAAACTTATTCAATTTCTTATTGATAACATAGACTGTTTTTCATGGTCCCATTTAGATATGACAGGGATCCTATGGGAGATAACAACTCATCGACTAAGCCTGGACACTATGTTCAGAAAGGTGAAGCAAAAGAGAAGACCCCAGTCCGAGAGTACCATTTGGCTCATTTGCAAGAAACGTTCGAGATCTTATAACATGAAACTCAACCCCGATAAATATGCTTTCGGGGTCGGTTTGGGAAAGTTGCATGGCTTCGTGGTGTCGAATCGAGGGATCGAGATAAACCTAGATAAAATCAAGGCCATCGACGACATCAATGTTGTAGATAGTGTAAAAGTCGTACAGAGACTGAATGGACGGATAGCTGTCTTGGGCCGACATCTCGAGGTCATCGGATCGAAGCCACATATTTTTCTCTCAACTAAAATAGAAGAACGATTTCACCTGGACAACAGAATGCCAACATGCATTAGAGGAATTGATTTGATACCTATCGACACCACTTTTCTTCTACCTTGATATACCCACTCTTTATGTCTTCCCTATCCTCTCCTTCCCCTCGGAGACAGCCGGAAAAATGTTGTGGCCTAAAGCCAAACTTTAAGAGGGGCCTTATCTTTTATTTTAGGAATTTTTAGAAACTACTATATTTTTGTATACGGCCGAAATCGGGCATACCCGATTTCATTGGCAGGGGAGTTACCTCGATGGTAGCTCTGTAATAGATCAGGCTCGAGCTCTAAGATGGAACATCAATCCTGGAGATCGGAATCCTCGTTGGGATCAAGGCCAGGAACAATCCAGACCAAGCGTAACTGGCTTCAAATAAGGCATAATAACGAAATGGAGAGATATTAGCAACCAGTCGAAGATCACGGTGGAAATTCCAGAACAAATCAAATTAAATTATTGATGCCAATCGTGGGATTTCTTTCCATTATTAAAATTGTACCTTATTTAGGATTCCTCTGTTATATAAAGAGGTATCCCATTCATTTGTAACATCAGCATTATTCACTGATAAGAATACACACTTACGCTGCTCACTTTATTTTACTCATTGTTCATCATTATTCATCGATGTTTGTCTCATTTTCTATTGTTCTTATTAAACAACCTCGAGACTATCTCGAATCGAGGTCGAGGCGTTCCTAGACTACTGGTTTGGTTCATTTTACCGTTTAACTTATCTATTTAGCTATTTCTTTATCAATTGGTATTGAATTAAATCACGTATCCTTAAAATCACAATATAAGTTTAATTGTTACTCGAATTTTAGGGTAAACAAGTTTAGAGGAAATTTACGTGGCGCAACTTGTCACGACCCCAAATCCTAAACCGCCGTGATGCCACCTATCGTGTAACTAGGCTAGCCAATAATCCCATGTTTACAGTTTCCTTCAATTTCCCAATCAATTTCAAGCATTTCATAACATATAGATAGTGTACTAAATACATTAGGCCAATAAAAAGTGCCACCAACCCCAAAACCCGGAGCCAACATGTCATGAGCATCTAAGAAAAATAAACCAAAGGTATACTTTTATAATACAAAACCTCCGAATAAATGGCTAGATACAACAAGAAGGGAAAACAGAGATGATGCGGACACTCAACATCTACCTCTAGATGCCGCACTCTGGCTCGGCACGGAATAAATAGCTAATGCTCGGTATCTGCACCTGAATCTGCACATAGGGGTGCAGGGAGTAATATGATTACGCCAACTCAATAGTAATGAAAATAAATCAAGTCTAAGCGGCAAGGAAACACATAAAAATCAATGTCATCAATTCACAATATGCACAACCTTACTTTGAAGCAGTATAACATAGATATATGAAATCATCATGCCTTAAAACCAACTTCAGAAAAGTCCTTTGAAGAATGCACATTTTTAACAACTTCAAACGGAAAGATTTAGTATGAAAATGAAATGAATCATATAGAGGCCCCTTTCGCAAAACATATTTCATAAGTTCAGAGTGAAAGTAGTAAAATCATAAGTAGCCCCTCGGGCAGAACATGTATCATAATCAGCCCCTCGAGCATGCCTCACAGTCACTCATAACCAGCCCCTCGGGCATACCTCACCATCACTCGTAATCAGTTACTCAGAACCTCACTGTCACTCATGCCTCCTAATCACTCGTCACTCGGCACTCGGCACTCGGTGCGCTCACTGGGTGTGTGCAGACTCCGGAGGGGATCCTTCAGCCCAATCGCTAATATCAAGCAACCTCGTGGCGTATCATATCCTCACAATCAGGCCCTCGGCCTCACTCATCAGAACCTCTCAAAAAGCCCCTCATGCGAATCAGTAAAATAGGGTACTCGAACAAAAACATCATTTTTCAATCTCAAAGTAGTGTAAATCAGGTTGAGTTTCGAAAACAGTAAGCACAATGTGACTGAGTAAAATCAACAATAAATAGTGAGGAAAACAGCAGTAAAAAGCCCCCAAGGGGTCAAAACAGATCGGCACGAGGCTCCAAACAGGGCTTATAGCCCAAATATTTCAACAATCTTTAGAACATAAATTAACATAAGGTTTTGAGTAAAATATGCAACTCATTAGTTGCCACGGAGTGGACCTCGTCAAATCCAAAAACTAGTGCGCGCCACATACTCATCAGCGGACATGTGTGCCATTCTATAATCAGTAATAAATTCGTAGTCCGTGGTTTCATACCTTCAGGAGAAGATTTATAACCATTACTTACCTCTACCGGGCCACAACACTAGTCCGCTATGCTCTTGGCCCTCAAATTGGCTCCCGATTTCTCCGAATCTAGCCAAAATTAGTTTAACATCATTAATATATACTAAAGGAACACAACCCAATCGAAAACTATCAAATTATACAAGAATCTCAAAATTTGGAAAAACCCGAGCCCCTGGCCCACATCTCAAAATTCGATAAATTTTACCTCAGTAGAAACCTCGTCCTCCCACGATTCTACACATACCAAAACATCACAATCGGACCACAATTGCCTACCCAAATTGCCAAAAGAATTTTCCAATCCTCCACCCATTTCTCCCAAACTTTTCCTACTTTAATCCTTCAATTTACAAGCCTAATCCAAACAAAATAGCATAGAAAGGACTTTAACAACCCGGGAACTTACCTTCACTGAAGAAGCACAAATTTCCTCTTCAATTTGCCTTCAAAAGAGCTCCCAACAATGGTGGATTGAATAATACTTCACGGAGGCCTCTTTTATATTGTTCTGCCCAGCATTTCCGCACCTGCGGACACTTAATCGCACCTGCGCTCCCAGGTGCGCACCTGCGCAATCCCACTAACGGACCAATTGTTTTCGCACCAGTGGCCACTTCTCCGCAACTGCGGCTTCGCAGGTGCGGCCATCTCTTCGCACCTGCAGATTTCCCCTGCCTAGCCTCCTTCCCCACCTGCGCATGGCCTTTCGCACCTGCGACATCGCACTTGCGGCTACCCTTCTGCAGGTGCGGCCAACACAAGAAACTTACACCAGCAACCATCTGCTTCAATTTTCCAAGTTCAAAACTCCACCAACCATCCAAAATCAATCCCGAGCCCCTCGGGGCCCCAACCAAACATACCAATACACTCCATAACATTATTCCAACTTAGTAGAGCCTTCGAAACACCAAAAACAACATGAAAACACCAAAATTACATCAAATTTAAGCCTATGAACTTTGAAACTTCCAGATTTTGCCAACTATGCCGAAACTGACTAAAACACCTCTGATTGACCTAAAATTTTTCACACATACTATAAATGACATTTCGGACCTGCTCTAATTTCCGGAATCCCATTCCGACCCCGATAGCCTATTTTCCACTGCCGGCCGGAAATTGCCAAAAACTAACTTTCGCCAATTCAAGCCTAATTCAACACCGGACATCACAACTTCATTCCGAACACACTCCTAAGTCCCAAATCACCTAACGAAGCTATCTGAGTCATAAAATCCGCATTTCGAGGTCGTTCACCAATAAGTCAACTCTCAGTTGACTTTTTCAACTATTAGGCTACTTTAAGAGACTAAATACCTCAATTCTCACCATGACAACTCCGGACCCAAACCAGCTGACCCAACACAATAAAAACAGGCTAGCAATATATGACAAATGCAGAAATGGGGGAAACAGGGTAAATCTCGCGGAACGACCGGCCGGGTCTTTACATCCTCCCCCCGCTTAAACAAACGTTCACCCTCGAACGAGTCTAAAAACATACCTGGAGTCTCTAATAAGTAAGGATATGTGGCCCGCATCTCCCGCTCGGTCCCCCAGGTGGCATCATCCACTGGCTGCGCTCTCTACTGAACCTTCACTGAAACTATATCCTTAGACTTCAGCTTCCTGACCTGTCGACCCAAAATAGTCACTGTCTCTACCTCATATGACATATCACCCTCGAGCTAAACCGTGATGAAGTCCAAAACATGAGACGAGTCGCCAACATACTTCCGGAGCATCGAAACATGGAAAACCGGATGGATTCCCGATAAACTGGGTGGCATAGCAAGCCTATAAGCCACCTCCCCAACCCTTTGAAGAACCTCAAATGGCCCAATGAACCTCAGACTCAGCTTCCCCCTCTTCCTGAATCTCATAACACCCTTCATGGGCGACACCTTCAGCAACACCTTATCCCCAACCATGAAAGACACATCTCTGACCCTCCAGTCCGCATGACTCTTCTAGACTACGTCGTGCGAAGCCGCTCCTGAATCAACTTTGCCTTACCCAACGCATCCGGAACCAAGTCTGTTCCCAATAGACCAGCCTCGCCCGACTCAAACCAACCCACCAGAGATCTGCACCTATTACCATATAAAGCCTCATACAGAGCCATCTAGATATTCTATTGATAGCTATTATTATATGCAAACTCCGCTAGTGGCAGAAACTGGTCCCATGAACCACAAAAGTCAATCACACAAGCACGCAACATATGCTCCAAAATATGGATGGTAAGCTCCAATTTCCCGTCAGTCTGAGGATGAAACGCTGTGCTCAACTCAACCTGAGTACCCAACTCTCTTTGCACGGCTCTCCAAAACTGAGATGTGAACTAAGTACCTCTGTCGGAAATGATAGAAACTGGAACCCAATGCAATCGGACAATCTCCCTGATATAAATCACAGCTAACCTCTCCGAAGAATAAGTAGTACCAACAGGATGAAGTGCGCGGAATTGGTCAGCCGATCCACAAAAACCCATATAACATCAAACCTCCTCGAAGTCCGTGGGAGTCCAACTACGAAGTCCATGGTGATCCGCTCCCACTTCCACTCCGGAATATCAAATCTCTAAAGCAATCCAACTCGTCTCTGGTGCTCACACTTGACCTGCTGATAGTTGAGACACCGAGCCACAAACTCCACAATATCTTTCTTCATCCTCCTCTAACAATAATGCTGCCTCAAATCCTGATACATCTTTGCGGCACCAGGATGGATGGAATACCGCAAACTATGAGCCTATTCTAGAATCAAATCCCGAAGCCCATCTATATTGGGCACGAAAATCTGGCCCTGCATCCGCATGACCCCATCATCACCAATAACCACATCCCTAGCATCACCGTGATGGACCCTGTCCTGAAGAACAAGCAAATGTGGATCATCATACTGGCGTGCTCTAATCTGATTGTAAAGAGGACACCTGGAGGATACACAAGCCAACACCCGCGGGAGCTCAGATAGATCCAGTCTCACCAACCGACCTGCTAAGGCCTGAACATCAAGGGCTAATGGCCGCTTTGCTACTGTAAGGTAGGCTAGACTCCCCAAACTCTCTACTCTGCGACTCAGGGCATCAACCACTACATTGGCCTTCCCCGGATGATATAAGATAGTGAGGTCATAATCTTTGAGAAGCTCTAACCATCTCCTCTGACGCAAATTCAGATCCTTCTGCCTCAGCAGATACTGCAAACTACGATGGTCAGTAAAAATCTCACACTGCACTCCATACAAATAATGCCGCCAAATCTTCAAGGCATGAACAATGGAAGCTAACTCAAGATCGTGCACATGATAATTCTTCTCATGCTCCTTCAACTATCTAGACGCGTAGGCAATCACCCTACTGTCCTACATCAATACCGCTCCCAACCCAACTCTAGAAGCATCACAATAAACTGTGTAAGAACCCGAACTAGTAGGCAAAACTAGTACCGGAGCTGTGGTCAATGCTGACTTGAGATTCTGAAATCTCTCCTCACACTCATCAAACCATCTTACTGGAGCACCCTTCTGGGTCAATCTGGTCAAAGGCGAAGCAATAAAAGATAATCCTTCAAAAAAGTGACAGTAATATCCCGCCAAACCAAGGAAACTCCTAATCTTTGTAGTTGAGGACGGTCTGGGCCAACTCTGCACCGCCTCTATCTTTTTCGGATCAACCTGAATACCCTCACTAGACACCACGTGCCCCAAGAAAGCTACCAAACCAAGCCAAAACTCACACTTGGAAAATTTTTTATAAAGCTTCTTCTCCCTCAACCTCTGTAACACAACTCTCAAATGCTGAGCGTGCTCTTCCTGGCTACGAGAATAAACCAGGATGTCGTCAATGAACACAATAACAAAAGAATCAAGGTAAAGTTGAAACACGTTGTTCATCAATTGCATGAACGCAGCTGGATTTTGGTCAGCCTAAATGACATAACCAAGAGCTCATAATGACCATATCTGGTCCTGAAAGCAGTCTTCGGAATGTCTGAATCCCGAATCTTCAACTGATGATACCTAAATCTCAAGTCAATCTTGGAAAACACTCTGGCTCCCTAAAGCGGGTAAAACAAATCATCAATGCGGGGCAAAGGATACTGATTCTTCACCATAACTCTATTCAGTTGCCGATAATCAATACACAAACGCATGGACCCATCTTTCTTCTTCACGAACAACACCGGTGCACCCCAAGGTGACACACTAAGCCAAATGAACCCATTATCTAGGAGTTTCTGAAGCTGATCCTTCAATTCATTTTGCTCCGCTAGTGCCATACGATAAGGTGAAATCGTAATAGGCTAGGTGCCTGACACAAAGTCAATACCAAAATCAATATCCCTGTCAGGTGGCATGCCTGACAGGTCTACAGGAAACACATCCGAAAAGTCACGAACCATAGGGACTGAATCAATAGCGGGAGTCTCACCACCGAAATCCCTCACAAAGGCCAAATAAGATAAACACCCTTTCCCAACCATGCGCTGACCCTTCAGGTAAGAAAATCACCCTGCTAGGCACATACTCAGAAGAACCTCTCCACTCAACCCTCAGACACCCTGCATAGCTAAGGTCACCGTCTCAGCGTGACAATCGAGAACCGCATGACAAGGACATAACCAATCCATGCCTAATATCACATCAAAATAGACCATGCTGAGTAACAATAGGTCCACTCGGGTCTCCAGACCCCCAATAGATATCAGGCCCGACCGATACACACGGTCCACAACAACAGTATCATCCACCGGAGTCGACATATGAACAGAGGTGACTAGAGACTCACGGGGTATATCCAGAAAACGGGCAAAATATGAAGAAAAATAGGAATATATAGAACTAGGGTCAAATAAAGCCTAGGCATATCGACAACTGACCGAGACAATACCTGCGATCACCGCATCTGAGGTCATAGTATCTGGCCTGGATGGAAATGCATGCATGCGAGCCTGACCTCCACCTGCTCGACCTCCCCCTCTAGGTCGGCCTCTGGTTGACTGACTACCACCCCTGGCTGCCTCGGCGGGGGGTGAAGTAACTGGAGCTAAAGTCAAGGGCTGGCCCCTCCGCTAAGAACATCCACCGGAACAGTGGGGAAACTGCCTCCACACGTGCCCCAACTCTCAACACTCAAAACAACTCCCTAGATCTAGAGGCGGGGACTGATAGAAACCCCTAGCACCCGAACGGCCACTGGAAGACTCATGTATAGAAGAACTCTGAACTAGGGGTGCTCGAGCTGCACTCTGAGCTGGGAGGGCACCAATTGAAGTACGACCTGACTGAGAACCACGGGGACCATGCCCCGAAGATGAACCACTATATGTTGGGCGGCCTGACTGAGGAGGCAACGACCCCTACCCTGCTAAAACTGCCCTTTGAAGGGAGCACCACTAGAATTGCCCGAACCACGAGGCCTCTTGGCCTCCCTCTCCTCCTGCTCCTGGCGGTGAACGAACTCAATATCTCGATTTATGTCAACAACCTACTCGAATGAAGCACCCGATACTCTCTCCCGATTAATAAATAGTCGTAGCTGATAAAAAAGACCATCTACAAACCTCCTAACCCTCTCCCTACCAGTAGGGACAATCTCAGAAGCATGCCTAGACAACTCGGAAAACCTCATCTCGTACTGAGTAACTGATAACTCTCCCTAGCGCAGCTGCTTAAACTGCCTACGTTGCTCCTCTCTGTGGGACTGAGGAACATACTTCTCCAAAAAGATCACGGAGAACTGCTGCCAGGTAAGAGCTGCTGAACCAACCGGCCTACGCCTCTCGAATGACTCCCACCAAGTAAAGGCAGCACCCATAAACTGAAATGTAACAAATGAGACTCCACTGGTCTCCAAAATACCCGCAGTACCTCGTATCCTCTAGAACTTATTTAGAAACCCCTGGGCATCCTCACCCTCTGTACCGTTGAAAGTCGGTGGCCGAAGTCTGCTGAACCTCTCCAACCTGTGTTGCTCATCCTCATGCATAGCAGGGACCACATAATCCTAGACCGGAGCAACTGGCTGAGTTGGGGCTGCTCCCCGTGCCTGAATACCACGTGCAACCTGCTCAGGTGCCCGAGTAGCTGGAGTCTGATTGCCTCCCCCGGCCTAAGCTGTGGTGGCAGTAGAAGACATGGCGACTACCTGAGCCAAACTGGTGCACACTGTCAATATCTGAGACAGGGTCTCCTGAAGACCCAGAATAACCACAGGCACTGCCGGTGCATGAGCCTGTCACGCTGGAACACCATCTGCGGGAACCTGATCCTGATTGGTAGGGGGATCCTGTGGTACTGTCCCGGCTGCTGCGCGGGCTAGCCCCTACCTCTACCACGGCCTCGATCGCGGACTCAACCTCTTGTTGGTCTAGCTAGCGTATGGTCACTCTGATCGGTATGGCGTGTCCTCACCATCTGTGAGAGAATGAAACAATGTAAGTTGAGATTTTAATAATCAATAGATTAGCACGAAAGAGTTCAAGAAATATAGAAATGTTTCCTAAAAGTTTGGCACCCTCTCGAAGATAAGTACAGATGTCTCCGTACCAATCTGCAAGACTCTACTAAACCTGCTCATGACTGTTGAGTTCTATGTAACCTAGGCTCTGATACCAAACTATCACGACCCCTAGTGTTAAATCGGCCGTGATGGCGCCTATCGTGGAACTAGGCTAGCCAATAATCCCATGTTTGCAGTTTCTTTCAATTTCCCAATCAATTTCAAGAATTTCATAACATATACAGAGTTTACTAAATACATTAGGCCAATAAATAGTGCCACCAACCCCAAATCCCGGAGCCAACATGTCATGAACATCTAAGAAAAATAATCCAAAGGTATACTTTTATAATACAATACCTCCGAATAAATGGCTAGATACAACAAGAAGGGAAAACAGAGATGCTGCGGACGATGAACAGCTACCTCTAGATCCCGCACTCTGGCTCCGCACGGAATAGATAGCTAGTGCTCGGTATCTGCACCTGAATCTGCACACAGGGGTGCAGGGAGTAATGTGAGTATGCCAACTCAGTAGTAATGAAAATAAATCAAGTCTAAGCGGCAAGGAAACACATAAAAATCAATGTCATCAATTCACAATATGCACAGGCTTACTTTGAAACAGTATAACATATATATATGAAATCGTCATGCCTTAAAACCAACGTCAGAAAAGTCCTTTGAAGAATGCATATTTTTAACAACTTCAAACTGAAAGATTTAGTATGAAAATGAAATGAATCATATAGAGGCCCCTCAGGAAAAACATATTTCCTAAGTTCAGAGTGAAAGTAGTAAAATCATAAGTAGCCCCACGGGAAAAACATGTATCATAATCAGCCCCTTGGGCATGCCTCGAAGTCAATCATAATTAGCCCCTCGAGCATACCTCACTATCACTCGTAATCAGTCACTCAGCACCTCACAATCACTCATTCCTCCCAATCACTCGTCACTCGGCGCTCGGTGCGCTCACTAGGGGTGTGCAGACTCAGGAGGGGCTCCTTCAGCCCAACCAATAATATCAAGCCACCTCGTGGCGTATCATATCCTCATAATCAGGCTCTCAGCCTCACAGCCTCACTCAGCAGAACCTCTCAAAAATCCCCTTGGGATAATCAGTAAAATAGGGTACTCGACCCTAAACATCATTTTTAAATCTCAAAGTAGTGTAAATCAGGCTAAGTTTCGAAAATAGTAAGCACATTGCGACTGAGTGAAATCATCAATAAATAGTGAGGAAAACAGCAGTAAAAAGCCCCCAAGGGGTCTAAGGCACGAGGCCCCAAACACGACTTATAGCCCAAATATTTCAACAATCTTTAGAACATAATTTAACATAAGGTTTTGAGTAAAATATGCAAATCATTAGTTGCCACGGAGTGGACCTCGTCAAATCCAAAAACCAGTGCGCGCCACATACTCGTCATCGGACATGTGTACCATTCTAAAATCAGTAACAAAATACGTAGTCCGTAGTTTCATACCCTCAGGACAAGATTTATAACCATTACTTACCTCTACCGGGCCACAACACTAGTCCGCTATGCTCTTGGCCCTCAAATTGGCTCCCGATTTCTCTGAATCAAGACAAAATCAGTTTAACATCATTAATATATACTAAAGGAACACAACCCAATCGAAAACTATCAAATTACACAAGAATCTCGAAATTCGGAAAAACCCGAGCCTCGGGACCACGTCTCGGAATTCGATAAACTTTACATCACTAGAAACCTCGTGCTCATTCTACACATACCAAAAACATCACAATCGGACCACAATTGCCTACCCAAATTGCCAAAAGAATTTTCCAATCCTCCACCCATTTCTCCCAACCTTTTCCTACTTTAATCCTTCAATTTACAAGCCTAATCCGAAGAAAATAGCATAGAAACGACTTTAACAACCCGGAACTTACCTTCACTGAAGAACCACAAATTTCCTCTTCAATTTGCTTTCAAAAGAGCTCCAACCGCATGAAACAATGGTGGAACGAATAAAATTTCACGGAGGCCTCTTTTATACTATTCTGCCCAGCATTTCTGCACCTGCGGACACTTAATCGCACCTGCCGACCCGCACTTGCGGTCCTAGGTGCGCACCTACACAATCCCACCAACGGACCAATTTTTTTCGCACCTGCGGCCACTTCTCTGCACCTGCGGGTTCGCAGGTGTGGCCATCTCTTCGCACCTACGGATTTACCTTGCCTAGAATCCTTCCGCACCTGCGCATGGTCTTTCGCACATGCGACATTGCACCTGCGGCTACCCTTTTGCAGGTGCGGCCACCACCAGAAACTTACAGCAGCAACTATCTGCTACAATTTTCAAAGTTCAAAACTCCGACAACCATCCGAAATCAATCCTGATTGCCCCAAACAAACATACCAACACACCCCATAGCATTATTCCAACTTAGTCGAGCCTTGGAAAGACAAAAAACAACATGAAAACACCAAAATTACATCAAATTCAAGCCCTATGAACTTTGAAACTTCCAAATTTTGCAAACTACGCCGAAACCAACCGACACACCTTTGATTGACCTGAAATTTTTCACACATACTCAAAATGACATTACGTACCTGCTCCAACTTCCGGAATCCCATTCCGACCCCGATAGCCTATTGTCCACTACCGACCGGAAATCGCCAAAAACTAATTTTTGCCAATTCAAGCCTAATTCTACACAGGACATCACAACTTCATTCTGAACACACTCCTAAGTCCCAAATCACCTAACGAAGCTATCTGAGTCATATAATCCGCATTCCGAGGTCATTCACAAATAAGTCAACTCTCAGTTGACTTTTTTAACTATTAGGCTACTTTAAGAGACTAAATGCCTCAATTCTCACCATGACCACTACGGACCCAAACCAACTGACTCGACACAACAAAAATAGGCTAGCAATATATGAAAAATGCAGAAATGGAGGAAACGGGGTAAATCTCACGGAACGACCGGCCGGGTCGTTACACAACTATATTGTCCATATTTACTATCCATAGAAAAACTTACTTTGACGGGAGCCTGTATTATATGTATTCCTGCGCGTAGGATAGACTGTATGAATGAATATAGTTTTGGTGTTTTAAAGTGAAAAAATAACATAGTCTACTACTTATAAAAAGTAATCAACTCTAAAAGACTCTACGAGAGATTTTGAGATTTTGTTATCAACCACTACTAGAAATCCGGTAAATACCGACCACAAAAATCGACCAACGTTGGTCGGTTATGGCCAATTACCGACCAAAACACGTCCAAATACGCTTGGTCGCTATTTTGATGGTCATTTTAATATACCGACCAAGGTTGGTCGGCATGTTAAAACGACCATCTAAAAAATTTTAAAAGACTTACCGACCAACTTTGGTCGCAAACATATTTTAATAATTTAATTTTACCGACCAAAGTTGGTAGGTGTTTTTAAATTATGTTTTTTGTTAATTATTAAATTTTAAAAAATACCAACCAAAGTTGGTCAGTAAATGAAAATATATAGATTTTTTTTTAAAAACTAAAATTTAACAATACCGACCAAATTTTGTCAGTAATGTTGAATTCTGGGAATTCCTTCTTCATTAACCGACAAACTTTTGTCGGTTTGATGGGTTTTAATTTTGGTATAAAATACTTGTTTTGGCAGCTACACCACGTACCAGCATACCAAAATCCCTAATAGCAACATAAAACAACAACAACACAACAACAATCAATAAATACATTAAAACTAACAAATTATAGTTCAATTTAACTAAAAAATCCAAAGGCAAGTTAAAATTTATTACAACTAGTTCAAACCTGGTTCTATTTGTCTAGTTCAAAGTATATAAAAGTCAAGGATTATTTTCTACAACATCATCATCACCGTCTGATGAATTTTCATATACAAGATTGTATAGAGAAGGTCTTGTGGAGGATAGGAAGAACGACCACGGGGAGGACGGGAGGAACGATCAAATACAGGTCGAGCCTCTGCCGATGACTTACGAGACCGGAGCAATGGGAAAAATCCAGTAGATAAGAGAGTTCTGATCTGAGCTTGCATGCCAAGAAATTGACCATCTCTAACCCTTTCTCTTTCCTTTGCCAATTGTAGCTCGGATGTGAGATTTGTCACAGTCTCTCGCATAGTGGAGAGGCTCTCCCCATTAAGTTGCTCGCCTTGAGAGGAAGTCCCTATTCCTTGCATTCCACACTTATAGCGATGGAAATTTTTAGTAGGAAGCCCGTCTACCTTCTCCCATTTTTGACCGCCAGCAGAATCCATCCATATTCTTTCAGCATCTTCGTCCGAAGGTTGGGTTGGCTCGCCCGATTCACTGGCTGGCTGAGTGCGGATGAATTCCTCCACGTTAGTTTGGTAGAGACCCTATACCAAAATTTAAATTGAATTAGTATTTCAAAATATATATAAAAGTAAATTAAAATACTTAAAGTAAAGTGAAATCTTACATATACAGTCGAGGTCTAGTCCTCGTTCCACCTTTCTTGATCTGTCTCTTTCTTCTTCTTTACAATATGCGTCTCCTTGAGTAGCTCATCATGGTTCATTGGATGCCCCAACCTCTTATCCTGAAAACATATTAGTTTAGTTAATAAACATAATAGATATACTTTGAAAATTCAAAAAAAATTAAGCAATTACGTACCAATCTTCTTTTTAGTGTCCCTAGGCTGATCGCATCAACAGTGTGCAAGGAGCCTCCCTTCTCGGATGCACGAGCTTTCTTTCCTTTTTCGCTCTTCTCTAAGAACTTCGCAGTAAGCCATTGACATTGCAAATCATCCCATAAATTTTGAAGTAACCAGTCAGGTTTCTTGTTCTTCTTTCTAGCATTGAAGACAAGCATCCGATAATCGCTTGCGAGCTTTATGATGAGAATTTAAAGCCACTTCCGCGCTATAGCGGTGTTCCCATACACATTTGCTCTAATTTCAAAAGTTAAATATTATATGGAAATATCATAAATATAAATTATTAAACTGCTTAAAAGAACATTTAGACCTTAAATTGATTGAAAACTTGCTCCTTCAGCGAGAATGGGAGATCAGTCGAAGTCGCATAAGGGCCATCATAAAGCTTTCTGATGACTTTGGTGATTATCCTCGTAGTCTTATTACTCGTGATGAACCTTCAATTTAACAATAAAAAAACTAATATCTTAGTAAAAATGTTACAAAACAATAAACGCAAAAATAATAAATAACTCTTACCCATCACCCTTAGGGACTATGATGATCCTGCCATATTGATCATAATGCACTTCCTCATCATCATCATCATCATCATCATCATCATCATCATCATCTGAAGCATGTGTATCAGAGGCATGTTTGGNTGAAGATGGATGTGATGCGTGTGACCGCGACATATCTGGATGGACCCAAAGTGGTTGTGATACTGACTGCTGTGACCCGAGTGGATGTGAAATGGACGGATGCGATCCATGTGGCTGTGATATGTAGGGATGTGATATAGATGGTTGTGATGTTGATGGCTAGGATCTACGTAGTCGTGAGACCGCTGGACTGTATATCAGACGTATAGTCCTATGGCCCTATGATGAAAGACATGGTGTGTAACAACCCGGTCGGTCGTTTTAAGAATTTACGCCCCGATCCCCAATTTACCGTTTCTCCCATGTGTATTTACATTATTGGAACCTGTCGGTACGTTGAGTTAGGGAATCCGGGGTGATTTTGGACACATAGTCCATAAATGTGGATCATAGCTTTAGAAATCTGGCCATAGCTAGAGATGTGTGAAGACGAATGCGGAACGGAATTCCGTTGACTCCGTTAGCTCCGTTAGGTGATTTCGAGGTTAGGAGAGTACTCAGAATGTGTTTTCGAGGTCAGTTGTGGATTTAGGCTTGAATTGGCGAAAGTTAGAAATTCGGAAAATTCGACCGATAGGTGAGATTTCATATCGAACTCGGAATGGATTTCCGGAAGAAACAACAGGTCCACATTGTCGTTTGTGACATGTGTGCAAAATTTTAGGTCATTAGGATGAGTTTAGACGTGTTTAGGCATCGGATGTGAATTCTAAAATTTTCCTAAATTCCTAGGCTTGAATCTATGCATAATCGATGTATTTGATGTTATGAGACGTGTTCTTAAGGCTCAACCTAGTTCTAATAAGGTATTAGGGTCGGTTGGTGGTTTTGGTTCAGGTCCCGGGGGTCTCGGGATTCTATCGGATGCTTAACGGGAGAATTTGGAACTTATCAAATTGCTGAACCAGGCTTTCTTCTGGTGTTTCGCACCTGCAAAGGTTTTCCCGCAGGTGTGGACACGCTGGCGCGATAGGGCTGGTCGCATGTGCGATGATGAGGGGGTTGACCAGTGGTCGCAGGTGCGGCCCTAGTGGACTTAAGTGAATTCCGCACCTGTGATGCTTTTTTTGCAGGTGCTGTACCGTAGGTGCGGTGATCGGGACCGCAGGTGCGAGATCCCTGTGTGTTTATTCCCAAAATCCGAGGGTTCAAATTTCATAAGTCTAAAATCATTTGGGAGCTTGGGAATTGGCGATTTTCAGTGGGTTTTAAAGAGAAGGATCGTAGGTAACGTTTTCTAATCCTAATTCGTTGTTAGACCATTATTCCCCGTTGTTTTCTTTAGTTTAATTAACAAAAATAGGGGTGGAAACCATGGGAGCTTGATGAAATTTTCCCCAACCGAAATTCTAAGAATTTAGCGGGTTTTTGACATCAGATTTCGATGATTCTTGTCGAGTGAGTTCGTGAGTGAATGGATGTTCGGAAAATATAACTTTTACCCGATTCCGAGACGTGGGCCTGATGGGCATTTTGGTCAAAATTCCTAATTTCACGTATTAGCTTCGAATTAATTAGTTATTTTGATTTCTTGAAATGATATTCACATTATGCAATCGAATTGAATGGATTTGGGCCACCCGGAGTTTGATACTCGTGGCAAGAGCGTGATTATTGGATGATTAGCACACTCGAGGTAAGTGGCTTGCCTAACTCTGTGTTGGGGAAATTTACTTAGGCATTTATAACTGAATCATGACATAAAAACCCGTGTACGTAAGGTGACGAGTACGTGAACAAGATATTCTCACTAATTCCATTGTTTCCTATTATGACATACTTCATCTTCAATTCCTATTATTTTTGTTATTGGTTTAACTGAGTAGCGACTTAAGATTTTATCAAGCCCAACGAGTTTACCTAATTTTCCACTCGTTGCTATTATTTGGAATTGGGTTAAGTACCTTCCTCTCTATTTGCCAACTGTTTTCCCAAAACTTTTGAATTGCGCTATATCTGATATACATCTCTCATTACATATTTACATTGGGACTGCAGGCTATGACCTGAGACTTTCCCTTGCATTGTATTGCATATTTACATTGTGTCTGCGGGCTATGACCTGAGACTTTCCCTTGCATTGTATTGTATATTTACATTGGGACTGTGCGCTATGACCTGAGACATTCCCTTGCATTGTATTGTATGTTTACATTGGGACTGCGGGCTATGACCTGATACTTTCCCTTACACTGCATTGCATATTTACATTGCGACTGCAGGCTATGACCTGAGACTTTCCCTTGCATTGCATTACATATTTACAATGGGACTACAGGCCGACACCTGAGACTTTCCCCTGTATTGCATTGTACGACTATCTACTGATTTGTATGCGGTACGAAACTGAGATTTATTACTTCGTTCTTTTCGGTTCACTTTACTTCCCGTTATTTATTGTTGTTTTATTTAACTGTTAATTATATCTTTTTATTTTGGCAAACTCAGTAGAGCCGCAACCTGACTTCGTCACTACTTGATTGGGGTTAGGCTTGGCACTTACTAGGTACCGACTATAGAGTACTCACGCCCTTATGCGCATGTTTTTCTCATGTGCAGATCTAGGTACCAGCGCACTGTTCTGGAGTCAGTAGAGTAGCAGATATTTAGGAGACTTTGAGGTATTTCTGCATCGTCCGCAGAGCTTCTGAGTCCCCCTCCTATCTTAGCATAGTTATAATTCGTACATGAGACTACAATTTCCTTTCCAGTTTTGTATATTGAACCATAGAGTTTAGCTTGTGATGTTGGTTACATTCCGGGTTTTGGGAAGTAAAATAACTGTATATGCTGAGCAGCTACGTTATATCTAGTAGATATCTTTTCTGTCTTTATTTTTATTGATTATGTTGTTTTTCGCAAATTTCTAGGCTTACCTAATAATAGAGACTAGGTGCCATCACGATACCTTTCGGAGGGTAAATCGGGTCGTGACAAGTTGGTATCCGAGCGTCTAGGTTCATAGGAGTCACAACATCACAACCCGTTTTAATAAAGTCTTGCAGATCGGTGCAGAGATGTCCGTATCTATCTTCGGGAGGCTATGTAACTGTTAAGAACAATCAAATTCTTTGGAATTCCTTATCGTGCTAGTTACCGTCATCAAATTCTTAAACTCTATTCTATTCTTGCTTGCAGATGGTTTGTACCCATACCAGACGTACTGATGACCAGTCACCCGAGCCCCGAATTAGAGCCACCAGAGGCAGGGGTCGGGGCAGGGGGCGAGCACGCGGTGCAGCTCGAGCACCGGCCAGAGCAGAGGCAGATGAGCCCCCAGCAGCTACAATTGGAGGGGCACAGGAGGTTCTACTGTTACTCCAGACCTCCAGGAGACTTTGGCAATGTTCATGAGTGCTTTCAGTACTCTGTCTCAGGCGGGACTACTTCCGATAGCCCTAGCTACATCCCAGACCGGGGGAGGGACATAGACTCCCGCAGCCCGTACTTCTGAGCAGAGGGTTCATATGGGGCAGGTTCTAGAGTATATCCCCATGCCTTCTGTAGCTCCAGTTCAGCCCGAGGCCAGAGCAGCTGTATCTGAGCATGAGTAGCTCCGTCTTGAGAGGTACAAGAAGTACCACCCACCTGATTTCAGCGGATTGGCTTCAGATGACGCTCTGGGTTTTCTTGAAGAGTTTCATCGTATCCTTCGCACCATGGGCATTGTGGAGACGAGTAGGGTCTCTTTCACTACTTTCCAGCTAAGAGGAGCAGCTTATCAGTGGTGGCGTGTATTTGAGCTTAGTAGTCTGGACGAGGCAGCCTGACTTACTTGGGCTCAGTTTTCAGAGATGTTTTTGCTCGAGTTTGTTCCTCAGAGTCTCAAGGATGCTTGGTGTGAGTTTGAGCAGCTATGCCAGGGTACCATGACCGTGTCAGAGTATGTAGTCTGTTTCAGTGACTTGGCATGACATCCACCAGCTTTGGTTTCTACGGTCAGAGAGAGAGTCTGCCGTTTTATTGAGGGGATCCATCCCAACACTCGTACTAGCATGGCCAGAGAGCTGGAGACAGATATTACTTACCAGCAGGACGTGAGCATTGTTAGGAGGATTGAGAGTATGTTGGCCCGGGACAGAGAGGAGATGGAGGCCAAGAGGTCTCGAGAGACGCGTCATTTTTCAGGAGTTGGTGCACCTGAAGCACGCCATGGTAGGGGTTTTGTGAGTCACCCCATTCATTCAGCTCTTCCAGCTGCCAGCGGTATTCCAACTCCTCCTAGACCTCGGGAGCCTTATTATGCACCGCTGGTATCTCAGGTGCCTCCAGCTCGAGGTGCTATCACTAGCCAGTCCAGCAGGCCAGTTCAGAGTTAGCAGCAACCATTTTGTCCTCATAGGGGTTGTTTTGGGTGTGGTGACCCTCGTAATATGATCAAGGATTGCCCTAGAGGGAGGAGGGGTGCACCACCTCATACTTATCAGGGTGCACCCCCTAAGATTTATCAGGCTCCACGCCTTTCTCCAGGTCCTCCAGCTATTCCTCCAGACCCAGCTGCTACCCCACCACCTCAGACAGCTCGAGGTGGAGGGCGGGGAGGTCGAGGTCGCCCTAGAGGGGGAGGCAAGGCCAGGTACTATGCTCTTCCGGCTCGGTTCGAGGTCTTTGCTTCAGATTCAGTCATTACATGTATTTTTCCCGTTTGTCATAGGGATGCATCGGTATTATTTGACCCAGGCTCTACATATTCATATGTGTTTTTCTATTTTGCTTCACATCTGGGGATAGCCCGGGACTCTTTGAGTTCCCCTGTTTATGTTTCCACTCCGGTGGGAGATTCTCTTGTTGTGGACTGCGTATATCGGTCATGTTTGATTACTATCAGTGGTTTGGAGACCAGAGCTGATTTGCTACTACTTAGTATGGTAGGTTTTGATGTTATATTGGGTATGGACTGGCTGTCTCCCTATTATGCTATTCTTGATTGCCACGCCAAGACCGTGACGCTGGCTATGCCGGGATCTCCGAGGTTAGAGTGGAGAGGTTCCTTGGAGTATACTCCCCGCCGAGTCATTTCTTTTCTTAAGGCTCAGCGGATGGTTGGGAAGGGGTGTGATGAATATTTGGCTTATGTGAGAGATGTTAGTACTAATACCCCTACAGTGGATTCGTTTTCGGTTGTCAGAGACTATTCTGATATATTTCCAGCTGATCTTTCGGGTATGCCACATGATAGAGACATTGATTTCGGCATTGAATTGTTGCCGGACACTCATCCCATTTCCATTCCTCCTTATTGCATGGATCCTCCTGAGTTGAAGGAGTTGAAGGAGCAGTTGCAGGAGTTTCTTGAGAAGGGATTCATCAGGCCTAGTGTATCACCTTGGGGCGCTCCAGTATTATTTGTGAAGAAAAAAAAGGGCTCGATGCGTATGTGTATTGACTATAGGCAGCTGAATAAGGTGATAGTGAATAACATGTATCCATTGCCTCACATTGATGATCTATTTGACCAGTTACAGGGTGCTAGAGTGTTATCCAAGATTAATCTATGTTCGGGTTATCATTAGTTGAAGATTCGGGAACCGGATATCCCGAAGACTACCTTCAGGACCAGATATGGCCACTATGAGTTCCTTGTTATGTCATTCGGGCTGACCAACGCCCCAGCAGCCTTCATGCACCTGATGCACATCATATTTCGACCTTATCTTGATACTTTCATCACTGTGTTCATTGATGACATTCTGGTATATTCTAGGTCCCGGGAGGACCATGAGCAGCACTTGAGGACCGTGCTTCAGACATTGAGGGAGAAGAAATTGTATGCCAAGTTTTTAAGTGTGAATTTTGGCTTGATTCTGTGGCACTCTTAGGCCACGTGGTGTCTTCGGATGGGATCAAGGTAGATTCGAAGAAGGTGGAGGCATTGCAGAGTTGGCCCAGACCGTCTTCAGCTACTGAGATCCGCAGTTTCCTCGGGTTGGCTGGGTATTATCGCCATTTTGTGGAGGGGTTTTCATCCATTTCAGCACCCATGACTAGATTGACCCAGAAGGGTGCACCTTTTATATGGACTGAGGAGTGTGAGGAGATTTTTCAGAAGCTCAAGACAGCCCTGACTATAGCTCCTGTGTTGGTTTTGCCTACCGATTCCGGATCCTATACAGTTTTTTGTGATGCTTTGAGGATTGTCTTGGGAGCGGTGTTGATGCAGGACGGTAGGGTGATTTCCTACGCGTACAGGAAGTTGAAGGTCCATGATAAGAATTATCCTATTCATGATCTCGAGTTGGCAACGATTGTTCACTCCCTGAAGATATGGCGTCATTATTTATATGGTGTTCCCTGTGAGATATTCACAGATCACCGGAGTTTGCAACACATATTCAAGCAGAAGGATCTAAATTTACGCCAGCGTAGGTGGTTAGAGTTGCTAAAGGACTATGACATCACTATATTATACCACCCGGGGAAGGCCAATGTGGTGGACGATGCCTTGAGTCGCCGGGCAGAGAATTGGGGAGTTTGGCATACTTCATGCAGCTGAGAGGCCTCTAGCCTTAGTTGTTCAGTCCTTAGCCAGTCAGTTCATGAGATTGGATCTTTCTGAGCCTTGCCGGGTATTAGCTTGTGTGGTGTCTCGATCTTCCCTTCATAACCATATCAGAGAGCGCCAGTATGATGATCCCCACCTTTTGGTTCTTCAGGATAGATTCCGGCGGGGTGATGCTAGAGATGTGACTATAGGAGAGGATGTGGTGATGAGGATGTAGGGTCGTATCTGTGTGTCCAACGTACATGGGCTTCGGGAGTTGATTCTTGAGAAGGCCCATAGTTCACGGTATTCCATCCATCCGGGTACCACGAAGATGTACCAGGATCTGAGACGGCACTATTGGTGGCAAAGGATGAAGAAGGATACAGTAGAGTTTGTAGCAAAGTGTCTCAACTGTCAGCAGGTCAAATGTGAGCATCAGAGACCGGAAGGTTACTTCAGCAGATTGATCTTCCAGAGTGGATGTGGGAGAGGATCACCATGGACTTTGTGGTTGGACTTCCTCGAACTTTGAGGAAGCATGATGCTATTTGGGTGATTGTGGATCGGCTGACCAAATCAACCCATTTTATTTCGGTACTGATTACATATTCATCGTAGAGGTTGGCTGAGATTTATATCAGAGAGATTGTTCTCCTCCACGGTATTCCAGTATCTATCATTTCAGACAGAGGTACACATTTCGCTTCACGGTTCTGGAGAGCCATTTAGTAGGAGTTAGGCACCAGGGCAGAGTTGAGCACATCTTTTCATCCTCGGACAGACGGGCAGTCTGATCGCACGATTCAAATCTTCGAGGATATGCTACGTGCCTGTGTGATGGATTTTGGAGGGTCGTGGGATCGATTCTTGCCTTTGGCAAAGTTTTCTTACAACAACGGCTTCCACTCCAGCATTCAGATGGCGCCATATGAGGCATTGTATGGTAGGCGGTACAGGTCTCCCGTGGGATGGTTTGAGCCGGGCGAGGACCAATTGTTGGGTACAGACTTGGTTCAGGATGCCCTGTACAAGGTGAAGGTGTTTCAGGAGAGACTTCGCACAGCTCAGTCCAGGCAGAAGAGCTATGCGGATCAGAAGGTTCGGGATTTCGCATTTATGGCTGGTGATCGGGTTTTGCTTCGAGTATCGCCTATAAAGGTTGTCATGAGGTTCGGGAAGAAAGGCAAGTTGAGTCCGAGATTTATTGACCCTTTTGAGGTGTTGCGACATGTGGGGGAGGTTGCTTATGAGCTAGCCCTACCTCCCAGCCTAGCAGGAGTTCATTCGGTGTTCCACGTCTCCATGCTCTGGAAGTATCACGGTGACCCGACTCATGTCTTGGATTTTAGCTCAGTCCAATTGGACAAGGATCTATCATATGTTGAGGAGGACGTGGCTATATTGGACAGGCAGGTCAGAAAGCTCAGGTCAAAGGATATTGCGTCAGTAAAGGTTCAGTGGAGGGGTCAGACAGTCGAGGAGGCGACTTCGGAGACCGAGCAGGATATGCGGAGTCAGTACCCTCATCTTTTTCCAGCGCCAGGTATGTTTCTATGCTTGTTAGAGGACGAACAATTTTCTTAAGAGGGGGAGGATGTAACGACCCGGTCGGCGTTTTAAAAATTTACGCCCCTATCCCCTATTTGCCATTTCTCCCATGTCTATTTACGTTATTGGAACCTGTCGGTGCGTTGAGTGACGGAATCCGGGGTGATTTTGGACACATAGTCCATAAATGTGGATCTTAGCTTTAGAAATTTGGCCGTAGCTAGAGTTGTGAAGACGGATCCGGAATGGGATTCCGTCAACTCTGTTAGCTCCGTTGGGTGATTTCGGGGTTAAGAGCATACTCGGAATGTGTTTTCGAGGTTGGTTGTGGATTTAGTCTTGAATTGGCGTAACTTAGAAATTCGGCGAATTCGACCGATAGGTGAGATTTTGATTCGGACTATGAATGGATTTCCGGAAGCGACAGTAGGTCCGCATTTTCGTTTATGACATATGTGCAAAATTTGAGGTCATTCGGATGAGTTTAGACGTGTTTCGGCGTCGGATGTGAATTCTAGAATTTTCCTAAGTTCCTAGGCTTGAATCTATGCATAATCGATGTTTTTGATATTATGAGACGTGTTTTTATGGCTCGACCTAGTTTGGATAAGGTATTAGGGTTGGTTGGTGGTTTTGGTTGAGGTCCCGGGATTGTTTCAGATGCTTAACGGGAGAATTTGGAACATATCAAATTGCTGAACCAGGCTTTCTTCTGGTGTTTCGCACCTGCGAAGGTTTTCCCGCAGGTGCGGACACGCAGGCACGATAGGGCTGGTCGCAAGTGCGATGGTGAGGGGGTTGACCAGTGGTCGCAGGTGCGACATGAGTTCCGCATGTGCGGAATCGCATACACAACCAAACGACCGCAGGTGCGGCCCCAGTGGACTTAAGTGAATTCCGCACCTGCTATGCTTTTTTCGCAGCTGCTGTACCGCAGGTGCGAGATCCCTGTGTGTTTATTCTAGAATCGTTTGAGAGCTCGGGAATTGACGATTTTTAGTGGGTTTTGAAGAGAAGGATCGTAGGTAACGTTTTCTAATCCTAATTCATTGTTAGACCATTAATCCCTGTTGTTTTCTTTAGTTTAATTAACAAAATGGGGGAAAACCATGCGAACTTGATGAAATTTTCCCCAACCGAAATTCTGAGAATTTAGGGGGGTTTTGACATTGGATTTCGATGATTCTTGTCGAGTGAGTTCGTGAGTGAACGGGTGTCCGGAAAATATAAATTTTACCCGATTCCGAGACGTGGGCCTGAGGGGCGTTTTGGTCAAAATTCCTAATTTTTCGTATTAGCTTCCAATTAATTAGTTATTTTGATTTCTTTAAATGATATTCACATTATGCAATTGAATTGAATATATTTGGGCCACACGGAGTTGGATACTCGTGGCAAGAGCGTGATTATTGGCTGATTAGCACACTTGAGGTAAGTGGCGTACCTAACTCTGTGTTGGGGAAATTTCCTTAGGCATTTATAACTGATTCTTGACATAACAACCCTGTGTACGTGAGGTGACGAGTACGTGCATGGGATATTCTCACTAATTCCATTGTTTCCTTTTATGACATACTTCATCTTCAATTCCTATTATTTATGTTATTGGTTTAACTGAGTAGCGACTTAAGATTTTATCAAGTCCAACGATTTTACCTGATTTTCCACTCGTTACTGTTATTTGAAATTGGGTCAAGTATATTCCTCTATATTTGCCAACTGTTTTCCCAAAACTTTTGAATTATGTTGTATCCGATATATATCTCCCATTACATATTTACATTGGGACTACGGGCTATGACCTGAGACTTTCCCTTGCATTGCATTGCATATTTACATTGGGACTGCGGGCTATGACCTGAGACTTTCCCTTGCATTGCATTGCATATTTACATAGGGACTGCAAGCTATGACCTGAGACTTTCCCTTGTATTGTATTGTATATTTACATTAGGACTGCGGGCTATGACCTAAGACTTTCCCTTGCATTTTATTGTATATTTACATTGGGACTACGGGCTATGACCTGAGACTTTTCCTTGCATTGCATTGCATATTTACATTGGGACTGCGGGCTATGACCTGAGACTTTCCCTTGCATTGGATTGCATATTTACATTGGGACTGTGAGCTATGACTTGAGACTTTCCCTTGCATTGTACTGTATATTCACATTGGGACTACGTGTTATGACCTGAGACTTTCCCTTGCATTGCATTGCATATTTACATTGGGACTGCGGGCTATGACCTGACACTTTCCCTTGCATTGCATTGCATATTTACATTGGGACTGTGGGCTGAGACCTGAGACTTTCCCATGTATTGCATTATACGACTATCTACTGATTTGTATGCGGTACGGAACTGAGATTTATTACTTCGTTCTTTCCCCTTCGCTTTACTTCCCGTTAATTATTGCTGTTTTACTTAACTGTTAATTATATCTGTTTATTTTCGCAAACTCAGTAGAGCCGCAACCTGACCTCGTTGCTACTTGGCTGGGGTTAGGCTTGGCACTTACTGGGTACCGAATGTGGAGTACTCACGCCCTTCTGTGCATGTTTTTCTCATGTGCAGATCCAGGTACCAGCGCACCGTTATAGAGTCAGTAGAGTAGCAGATCTTTGGGAGACTTTGAGGTATTTCTGCAGCGTCCGCAGAGCTTCTGAGCCCCCCTCCTATCTTAGCATAGTTATAGTTCGTATATGAGACTACACTTTCCTTTCCAGTATTGTATATTGAAACATAGAGTTTAGCTTGTGATGTTGGTGACATTCCGGGTTTTGGGAAGTAAAATAACTGTATATGCTGAGCAGCTACGTTATATCTAGCAGATATCTTTTCTGTCTTTATTTTTATTGATTATGTTGTTTTTCGCAATTTTCTAGGCTTACCTAGTCATAGAGACTAGGTGTCGTCACGATACCTTTCGGAGGGTAAATCGGGTCGTGACATGGTGTCTGGATGAAGGTGTAGGGATCGTGATCGTGGGGTGGAGGATAAGACCATTGCATTCGTGAAAGGGTGAATGCGAACGCGAAGAGTAAAGAGGCTGGGGTCCAGAAATTGGCCTACGCGAACGCGTGGGACATCACTCGAACGCGATGTAGAAGACATGCAAAGCTACCCGAATGCAGTCAAGTGTACGTGAGCACGAAGAGGAAAAGAGGTCTAATCCCTCAAGGTCAAATAACCTTATGCGTTCGCGAGGGAATGGATGCGAACGCGATGAAGGAATATCTTAAAGCTTCGCGAACGCGGAAGAGGCGTCGCGAACGCGAAGAACAAATGGACATGTAACTGCTGAAGCCAAAACCAGCAATCTTCCTAAGTTCAAACTCACTCCGAGACACTTCCGAAACACTCCCGAGACCTCGGGGCTCCTAACAAATCACATGCACTAACTCAACAACATCCTATGAACTTAACTGTGCGATCAAATCGCCAATATAACATCAAAAACAACGAATCAAACCTCAAAATCACTAGTTTTTCTTCAAACTTCATAAACTTTCAAATTTAGAGTTTTATGCCCGAAACACGTCAAACGACGTCCAATTTCAACCAAACTTCACAAAAATATCTTAAACCACATAATTGGAAAATTCTTTTGATGATTTGAGTGGGCAATTGAGGTGGGATTTTTGTAAAATTGGTATGGGTAGACTCGTGAGGGAATGGGGATTTTATTTTCGTGGTTTTTATCGAATTCCAAAACGTGGGCCTGGGCCTCGGGTTTGGCCAATTTCGAGAATTATGCCTAATTTTGATAGTTTCCAATTGGGGTTCATCTCCCTAGCATATTTTGATGTTATTGATATGATTTGTGATAGAGTCGGAGCATTTGGGAGCCAATTTGAGGGGCAAAAGCATCGCGAAGTAGCTTTTGGGCTGTTTCGAGGTAAGTAACAATTGTAACTCTAAACCTGAGGTTATGAAATCCCGGTATTTTATATTGTTTTGGTAAATGAGGTGACACACATGCTAGGTGACGAGCATGTGGGTGTGCACCGATAGGGGATTGTAACTTGTTTCGTCCCGCAGCGACTCTTAAGCCGCGTATTCGATTTGATACCTTACGACATCCTATATTTAATTTATACTTGTTTATAGGCTGTAAGACATGTTTGGGGCCTTGTGCCAACCTGATTAGACATTCAAAGGTACTTTTACACTATTCTCACACTATCTAGATAGAACAATTATTAACCCAGTCATGTTTTCTACTTGTTATTTTCACTGTTATCACACTGTTTTTGAGACTCTGAGAGGTATTTGGGGATGAGTCCCATGGATTGAGATGGGTTTCCCGAGTGGCTTGTGAGGATGACTAAGTGAGGCCGAGAGCTGGATATGTGAGGGTAGTTATGGATCGGGCTGCATGCCGCAACAATATATATGTTATATATTACATATGGATCGGGCTGCATGCCACAACAATATATGTTATACATGGATCGGGATGCAAGTCGCAACAATATACATATTGGATAAGGCTGCATGCCGCAACAAATATAGCGCTTGAGCTGTAGGAGCCCCTCCAGAGTCTGTACACCCCCAGTGGGCGCAGTCGACTATTATATGGATCGGGCTGCACGCCACAACAGTATATATATATTTGATCGGGCTGCCCGCTGCCACAGTTGTGTGCATTCATGGTACTTGTTGAGTATGAGTGTTTAGTGTGAGCATGAGATACTGATAGTGGAGTCACGAGTGACTGAGGGGCTTCTCCGAGAGCCTTTATTTGTGAGTGATACTGTGCCTGAGGGGCTTATATTTTATGAAACCACTGTTTTCGCTCTTCTTTACACAGAGCCTCTGATGATAATGTTGGACGAATGTTTTTGTACGATATTTTAAATGGAAACTGGAGTTTTATGAAATATCTGAAATGTAGATTCCTGGCTTGATTTATTTATTTCCATTGTTACTTATTTTATGGATTTACATGATTTATAAATTTTCGTCACCACACTCAAGTTTTTAGTTACTTTCATTATTTACTGAGTTGCCGTACTCACGTTACTCCCTGCACCTCTGTGCAGATCCGGGTACCGGACCATCTCACTAGTTGATTTTTCGAACGTGCTTGGAGCTTGTTCGAGGATCGAGGTAGCTACTCAGTTTCCCCAGCTCACCTCTTTTCCTTTCCTCAGTTCATAGTTTTTGTCTTTCGTACTTCAGACTTTTGTAGTAGCAAGGCACCTTATTGTACATTGTATTTATAGTCCTAGATGCTAATGACAGTTCACTCTAGGTTTTGGGGTAGTGTATAAATTGTTTATCTCATTTTGCTGTTTTAATCTACTAGTCTTGGAAATTATGAAATATTATGATAGTATGTAATGGTTGCCTAGCCTAGTTCCATGATAGGTGCCATCAGGTTTAGGATTTGGGGTCGTGACAATATAGATCCTGCAATCATATGCCTCTGCTTAACAAATTGTTTGCATTTGCCAATTGTCCTATATAATGTCATGTTAGCCAAGAACATTCAAATAAAATAGAAAATTACATAAAACTTATAATATTACCTCTCAAAGGGATACATCCATCTGCATTAAACAGGCCCTCCAAGTCGTGCCTCGTGTACAAGGTGGATTGGAAGGTGTTCCATCACATCAAAAAGACCACATGGAAATATTTTCTCCATCTTACTAGAAGTTACACTAATGTTCTGATCCATCTGTAGTAGGTTTTCTTCTCGTAATGTGGTAGAACACAAGTCTTTGAAAAATAAACTAATATCTGTGATGGGTTTCCAGATTCTTTCAGGCAAAGCACAAAATGAAATAGGCACTAAGGTCTCCATGAAAACATGACAGTCATGACTTTTCAAATGGTTCAACTTCCCTACCTTCATATCTATTTTTTTTCCAAGATTCGACGCATAACCCTCAGGCATCTTCAATTTCGTAACCCAATCACAAATTTGTCGTCTTTCCTCCAAAGTGAATGTGTAACTTGCTTTGGGCTTGAACACCTTACCATTGTTTGTTGTCTGCAAGTATAAGCCAGGCCACCTGCAATATTTTTGTAAGTCTATTCTAGCCTTCGGGTTATCCTTTTTCTTACATTTAACATCCATCACTATGTTGAAAAAATTGTCAAAATAATTCTTCTAAATATGCATAACATCAAGGTTGTGACGGAGAATATTATCCTTCCAATAAGGCAACTCCCAAAATATACTCTGTTTCGTCCAATTATGAGTAACACCATATCCGGGGAATCTATAAGGTGGAGCTTCAGTTACTTTACTGAAGTTCTGGACCCTCTCCCAAATTTCCTCACCTGAAAGTATCGGACTTGGAGAATCATATTCCATTTTATTCTTTTTGAATGCATTTTTCATCCTTCTAAACTCATGATCATGAGGCAAGAATTGACGATGACAATCAAATCATGATTGCTTTCAGCCATGTTTCAAAGTGAACACTTTACTATTTTCCATGCAGTAAGGACTTCCCAGCAATAATCCACCCAGACAACATTCCCTACACAGGAAAATCGTTAATAGTCCACATTAAATTAGCACTCAAATTTGAATTTTGCTTGGTTGATATGTCATATGTTTCAACACCATCATACCACAATTGTTTTAGCTCATCAATCAAAGGTTGCAAATATACATCAATCAAACTTTTCGTATTACGTGGACCAGGGATAATAAAATTTAAGAATATATATGGACTAGTCATACACAACTCAGGTGGTAGATTATAAGGTGTAAGAAATACATGCCAACATGAATATGGTGTCGTGGATATAGAAAAAGGCGTGAAGCCATCCACACACATACCTAACTTAATGTTCCTTGGTTCACTAGCAAAATCTGGATATGTCCTATCAAAGTGCTTCCGAGCTTCTCCATATGAAGGATGACACATAACACTAGGTGGTCTTCTATTTTCAAAATTCCATCTCATATGACGAGCAGAACCCATCGACACATATAACCTCTTTAACCTAGGTATGAGAGGTAAATGATGCATTGCCTTTTTCCCGCTGGAAAGCCTCTTGAAACGAGGCTTTTTGCAAAATTTACAAATGTCTAAAGTTTTATCATCTTTATAATATAACATGCAACCATCTTCACAACAATCAATTCTCTTCGACGCAAGTCATAACTTAGAAACCAATCTCTTTGCCTTGTAGAAATCACCAGGTAAGTTAATATCAGGGTCTACTAGTTCACTCAAAAGGTCAATGAAAGAGTCCATGGCAGCTTGAGAAATATTACAATCAGAATTGGTACTTAGTAATCTAACTGCAATAGACACCTTAGAGTGTGGACTTCCTTAATATAGTGGACGAATAGCTTCCTCTAACTGTTCATTAAAATGTTTTGCGTCATCATTTGGAGTTTTTTCAATATTTTCATTGGGCTCACCCCCGAAGTGCATCCCAAAATCGTCCACAATCATATCCTGAATTCTAGAATATAGATTTGTATTCTCCACCGACCTACTACTTTCACCAACAACCATGTTATGAAATTTTCCACGACTACCATCGTTCTCTCCATGATTAGTCCACGCAAAATAATTGTATATAAACCCCTTCCTATAAAGATGAAGCTTAATTTCCTCCGATTTTTCAAACTTCATACAGTCGCACCTGACACAAGGGCACCTAATTACTCCTTCACTTTGGTATGGTGGAAGTGACATTGCATGTCTAATAAAGTCATCAACCCCTTCTTCAAAATCCTTCTAAAATCCCCGCCGATTAGGATAATTCCTATTGTACATCCAAGTACGATGTTCCATCTATACAAATAAAATAAGAATAAATTAATTTAGTTAATTCATATTCTAAAAGTTCCAATTCATATCCTAAAAGTTCAATTCATATCCTAAAAGTTCAATTCATATCCTAAAATTTCAATTTATAAACTAAAAGTTCAATTTATAAACTAAAAGTCCAATTCATATCCCAAAAGTTCTATTCATAAATTAAAAGTTCAATTCATATCCAAAAATTTCAATTCATAAACTAAAAATTCAATTCATATCAAAAGGTCCAATTCATATCCTAAAAGTTCTAGTCATATCCTAAAAGTTCAGTTCATATCCTAAAATTTAAATCTATAAACTAAAAGTTCAATTCATAAACTAAAAATTCAATTCATATCCAAAAGGTCCAACTCATATCCTAAAATTTCAATTTATAAACTAAAAGTTCAATTCATATTCCAAAAGTTCAATTCATAAACTAAATATTCAATTCATATCCAAACGGTCCAATTCATATCCTAAAAGTTCAATTCATATCCTAAAAGTTCAATTCATATCCTAAAATTTTAATTCATAAACTAAAAGTTCAATTCATAAACTAAAAGTTCATTTCATATCCAAAAGGTCCAATTCATATCCTAAAATTTTAATTCATAAACTAAAAGTTCAATCCATAAACTAAAAGTTCAATTCATATCCAAAAGGTACAATTCATAAACTAAAAGTTCAATTCATATCCAAAAGTTCAATTCCTAAACTAAAAATTCAATTCATATCCAAAAGGTCCAATTCATATCCTAAAAGTTCAATTTTGTCACGACTCAATTCCCAACACACGGGATCGTGCTGTCTTGCCTAGCAAGTATTGTGTTAGGCGCCATCATGATCCCGTATGTTAGGAATTTGGATCGCGATAAATTCATAAACTAAAAGTTCAATTCATATCCAAAAGGTCCAATTCATATCCAAAAATTTCAATCCATAAAATAAAAGTTCAATTCATAAACTAAAAATTCAATCCATATATAAAAGGTCCGACTCATATCCTAAAAGTTCAATTCATATCCTATAAGTTCACTTCATATCCTAAAATTTTAATTTATAAATTAAAAGTTCAATTCATAAACTAAAAGTTCAATTTATATCCAAAAGGTCTAAATTTATATCCTAAAATTTTAATTCATAAACTAAAAGTTCAATTCATATCCAAAAAGTTCAATTGATAAATTAAAAATTCAATTCATATCCAAAAGGTCCAATTCATATCCTAAAAGTTCAATTCATATCCGAAAAGTTCAATTCATATCCTAAAATTTCAAATTATAAACTAAATGTTCAATTCATAAACTAAAAGTTCAATTTATATCCTAAAATTTCAACGCATATCCTAAAAGTTCAATTCGATTCACAAGAACAAATCCTAAACCCTAGATTCTAACTAAACTATTCAAGACAATACAAAGTATAATTTAATTCTAACTAAACTATTCAAGACTAATTAAACTAATTAGTTAATAAAACTAATTAACAAAACTAATTAAAAGAAGACCTAAACCCTAGTCCTCAATAAAATACAATGTTCAATTAATTGAAACACTAATTAAAAAAATAAAATATAATGTTCAAATAATTGAAACAAAACCTAGAAATAACAAATAAATGGGTTGTAATTCAAACCTAGAATTTTTAGGTGGACAAGTGTGTATGCGACCCGGTCGGTCGTTCCGTGAGATTAGCCCCGTTTCCCCTGTTTCAGCTTTAGCATGTGTTGCTTAACCAAATTATGTTGTGTTGAGTCGGGTTAACAGTGGTCGTGGTGAGAATTGAGGCACTTAGTCTCTTAAATGAGCTTAATATTTAGAAAAGTCAACTGAGAGTTGACTTATAGGTAAACGACCTCGCAATGTGGATTTCATAGCTCGGATAGCTTCGTTAAGTGATTTGGGACTTAGGAGTGTGATCGAAATGTGGTTTTGAGGTCCGAAGTAGAATTAGGCTTGAATTGGCAAAATTGAGTTTTGGCGATTTTCGGCCGGCAGTGGAATAATAGCTATTGGGGTCGGGATGGAATTCCGGAAGTTTGAACAGGTTCGTAGGGTCATTTTGGATATGTCTTCTAATTTTCAGGGTAATCTAACGTGTTTTGGATGGTTTCGATATCTTTTGCGAAATTTTGAAATTTCTAAGTTCATAGCCTTGAATCTGAGGTGAATTTAGTGTTTTGATGTTATTTTGGGTGTTCCGAGGGTGCGACTAAGTCCAGTGATCACTTATGACTTGTTGGTACTTTTGGTTGGGGTTCCGAGGGGCTCGGGGTGATTTTGGATAGCCTTCGGGGATCTAAAGTTGGAAAATTGCAGTTGAAGTTGCTGGTGCTGGTGTAACCGCACCTGCGGGTAGGGGTCCGTAGGTGCGAGCCCGCAGAAGCGGACACAAGACCGCAGATGCGGAGCTGGGGCCGCACATAAGGAGTCGCAGGTGCGAAAATTTGATCGCAGGTGCAGAAATGTGCATTTAAGTGATTTTTCGAAGGTGCGCACCTGGGACCGCAGGTGCGAGAATTAGGCTGCAGGTGCGGAAATCCCTGGGCATAACATATAAATAGGAACCTTAGCGGATTTTGGTCATTCATCCACAATTTTTGCACGGGTTTGAAGCTTTTTGAAAGGTTTTGAAGAGGAAAATCGAAGGTTCTTCGTGGAGGTAAGAATTTTGGACTTAAAACTCGTTTAGGTGTGATTTATGCACTGATTAGTGATGAAGTTTTTGGGAAATTAGTATAAAAATTGGATAATTAGGGCTTGTAATTGGAGACTTTTAATTGAGGAATTAAGGGGCCATTTGAGGTCCGATTTTGAGATTTTTGGTACGTATGGACTCGTGGGAGGATGAGGATTCTTGTGATGTGATTTTTATCGACATCCGAGACATGGGCACGGGGGTTGGGTTTGGCCAATTTCGGGATTTGTGATGTAAATTGTTACTTTTGATGTGGATTTCGCTCGTTTAGAATATATTAATGATATAATACTGATTTTCGTTAGATCTGGGGCGATTTGTGGCCGAGTCGAGCAGCAAGGGCATGGCCAAGTGGAGTTTGGGCTTGATTGAGGTAAGTAATGTTTCCAAACATTGTTCTGAGGGTTTGAAACCCTGAACAATATGATATATGACTATAATTTAGGTGATGCACATGCCAAGTGACAGGCGTGTGGGCGTGCACTGAGTATTAGTGGCCGGGCTCATCCCATGGCACCACCTAGTAGCTATTACGGATTGATATCCACACTTCTACTATGTGGTAAATGTGAACATGTTAGAAATCGTGTTAAATATAAATGCTAAGGCACCACGCCGAAAATGCTGAGACCCGAGTGGTCGCATATTACTGTCTCATTTTGTGATTATTTGATTTCATATACTCATTCCTTTTATAGCATATCATTTCATGCCTCAGTCTCAGTAAATTGTTAATTATATGCTTATTTATCATTGTTTTTGGCTGATTTATACATCTGTGAGCCATATGAGTGAGACTGGAGAGTAATGACTGAGTGAGGCCGAGAGCCTGTTGTTGAGACAGTTATGAGATCGGACTGCACACCGCATCGATACTTTAATCATGCCTTCGTTGGCTTGATATAGTGCTTGGGCAAATAGGGCCTATCCGGAGTCTTTACAACCCAAAAGAGCACATTGATATTGAGGGATGGATCTTACCTGGGCATGGATCTTTTCCAAAGCTGATGTTATGTCAGGGATGGATCTTCCATGGACATGGATCTTGTCCGAAGTTGATGTTATCTGAGGGATGGACCTTCCCTGGACATAGATCTTGTCAGAAGCTGATGTTATGTGAGGGACAGATCGTCTCTGGACATGGATTTTGTCCGAGTGTTGTATTCCGGAGATATATCTTCTCCGTGAGGCGGACTGGCCTTTTCCTCATTACTGAGTGACTATGGTCACCGATGTTTATGAATATTCCGGGATGGAACTTCCCTGGGCCTGAGAGCCATATATAGTACTGGGTGGAATTCTGTGGGAGAGTTGTGAGCACTATGTGCATTTTCACACTGTGACATGTTGGCATGTAGAGCTTATTGAGGTACATCTAGCATATTCTGTTGTTATTTTCTAATAAACTGTGAACATGTCTGAATTTGGTACGCTGATGATTTTAATTATTGAGGTTTAGTCTGTCACTACCTCTCAGCCTATAGTTTGGGTTCGTTACTTCTGAGTTGGTGTACTCACGTTACCCCCTGCACCTCGTGTGTAGATCCAGGTACATATGGACCCAGTAGTGGTTGCTGAGAGGTCTTCAGAGTTTCTTTCGGAGTCGTCGAGGTAGCAGTCGGTGATAGAAGCCTCTCCTTTTCCTTCTCTATCTTCCTGTTGCACTTTTATTATTTCAGACTATGTGGTCTAGTTTGTATTTTGATATTCATACGTTGTAGTAGATCATGACTCGGTGACATTAGATCTGGGACCGGGGTTCTTTTATTCGTGTTAATAATGATGTCCAAATCTTATATGCTTTATAAAAGTGAGACTCTTGTTGTAAATATGGTGATTTTCCTGAAAATAACTTTTAATAAATGAAATGTTTGGCTTACCTGATTTCACGACAGGCGCCATCACGACCGGGTGTTTTTTGGGGTTGTGACAAGTTGGTATCAGAGCTATAGGTTATATAGGTCTCACCAGTCATAAGAAGGGTTAGTAGAGTCTTGTGGATCGGTACGGAGACGTGTGTACTTATCTTCGAGAGGCTGCAGAACCCTTAGGAAAAATCTCACATTCTTCAATTCTTGTCGTGCAAATCCATTAATTCAGCCTAAAGCATAACTCTTTGAATTCCTTCTATGTATTTGGATGCGCACGTGAGCGCTTGGTATCAGCTGTGCATCGACGGTTTGTGATTTCCACGGGTGAGGTGCGAGATTTGGTTTTAGCATGGTGACAATGGGCCAGCCTGGAGGACTTGAGGCCAAATTTTGTCTGTGGCTTTAGTGCTGAGATTTCGATTGTGTGAGCACGTGCATTTGGGACTTATATCTTTTGTGTCCTTATTGATGGGATTTTGTGACTGGATGACTATGTGGCGAGTGTGATTTGATGGTGATATGTGTTCATATTGCTTGATTGGGACAAAAAGGGATTGGCTGGATATGTAGCAACAATTATTGAGTGTTTGACTTTTGTTTGTTATGGCCTCGAGTTGTGAGTGTATTGGAAGACCTCTCATGTTGTTTAGCTGTGCAGTGGAGTGGAACTTTCTGTTGTGTTATGAGTTCATAGTGATGTCTTTTGGGCTGGCCAATGCCCCAGCAGTGTTCATACATTTGATGAAAAATGTTTTTCAGCCGTACTTGGATTCCCTTATATTGTGTTCATTGATATATTCTCGTGGCCAGGAGGAGCATGCTCAGCATTTGAGAGTTGTATTGCAGAGATTGAGGAGGAGAAGCCTTATGCAAAGTTCTCTGAGTATGAATCTTGGATTAGATCAATCGCTATCTTGGGACACGTGGTGTCCAGTGAGGGTATCCAGGTGGTCAGGCGAGTGTGGGGAGAGCTTCCAGAAGCTCAAGATTTCTTTGACCACAACTCCAATGTTAGTTCTTCCATCAGCTTTAAGTTTTATACTGCATATCTTGATGCCTCGAGGTTAGGCATTGGTTGTGTTTAATGCAGGAGGGTATAGTGATTGTGTAATAGCTATGATTTTTGGAAGGGTATAGAGAGAGATCAGTTTGAGGATAAGCAGGAGAGGCTAGTTCCCGAGATGTGTCCTGAGATTATGTGATCCTTAGGTAGTTTTGTAGCAAGCCCTCTTTTACCAGTAATGATATATGTTGCAATTTGCGTTTAGATTGCTTGTGGAAGTTGGCAAGTCTATTCCAATGGTGAATGAGATATTTGCAGATGATTGGAGATATTAGATGGTTTGTGTTATATGATCTTATGAAGGATTTAGTTGATTCTCAGTGTGGTATTGTGGCGGTGGTAGTGTATGGGCATTATGAGTTATTGTTGTCTTGATCTATGGTTTTGAGCCAAGTGGGGGAGTCTGCTAATGATAAGTTGGTTGCACAATTATGTGATGTATTGGTTTCTGTTCGAGGTATACTGGTGAATTGCTTATGATCTACAGAGATGGAGTTTGAGAATGACTCGAGTAATGGAAATTTTTGGGTTCTTAAGAGATATCCAGCGGCTTATGAGCGTTAGGGCAAAGTAGTTCTACGCTAGGGTCTCGCGTGGTGATTTTAGGTTGAGGGTTTTGGTATTATGGCAAAGAGAAGAATCAATTAGAAGGTAATTCATAAGGAAATCGGAGAAATATGACAACTTGGTAGTAGATTGGATTGACATGGTAATGAGTAAGATCGGTTCTTTGGGTGTTTATGATGTGGTAAGGTTCTACATGTGATTCGGGGCAATGCTCTTAGGTTTTGACGACATGCGTAGCTCGGTTGAACTAGAAGGATTCAGTCCTGACAGTTTGGTTTTGTGCAAATGGGATTCGGAGAGTCCTGGATGGCTTCTACCTCGGTTAGAGATGTATACTTTCTTCTGGCGTGAGAGGCATGTGATGTACAGTGATTTTACTTCTAGATAGGATCAAATGGAAAGTTCTTAGCTAGTGGAGTACATAGTTGCTTGTGGCTCAGAAGAGATTATGAATTTCTCATATTTATCATAGGATGGCATGGTGTGTGCGGTATGTTGTGTAGGATTGGGATTTGCATGTGTGAGGTCACGATTCAGTTCTGAAAGGAAGGTCATAATTCTTGGGCAGCATGGACAATTTCAGATGACTAGGTAAATGATATCACTATTGGGTGGCTTGATGAGGGTATACATTTTAGAAAGGTAAATGTGTGGAGTTAAGGGTGGTTCATTGGTATTGCGACGCTCTCTTGTTGGATCGAATACTGATATTCAAGGTTGCTTGGTGACACGGAAGAATTATTGGGGTATCCCTCATGGAATGATTGAGTATTAGGGACGTGTTATATGTTCGAGTGGTGGAGTTGGGATCAGATATGGTAATTTGTGCGCTTCATGGACTTTGAGACCGAGACTTCTCATAAACAGATTATTATGTTGTTGTGGACTGTGAGGATGCGAACAAAGCTAGTCAGATATTAGTAAATGCATGATTCAGTCATTTTGGACCGTGAGGATGCGAACAAAGCTAGTCAGATGTTAGTAAATGCATGATTCATTCATTTTGAACCTTCAGAGAGTTATCTATCTGTTTTGGGTGACCAGAGTTGATTTAGGGTTATTGTTATGCCCAGCATGGGTGTGTTTTCTACACCGAGTCAGAATTGTTGACTCTAAATTGTTATTATTGAGGGATGTACCATTCGATTGTCATTGAGTTTATTCATATTCTAGAGTGATCTATGAGTTACCCTTTAGTGTTTCGAGGAGTGGTGATTGTTGGTTATATGCACATATGGTGCAGATTTATTTGGGCTTTATAGCGGGATTTGAGTAAGGTAAATAATTGGGTATTGCGGGATTGAGACGTATTGGTTATGTTCTTGCCGATTTGTGTGGCATGGTATCGTCCGATTCCCTCGTGGTTATGGAAACGCACGTTTAGTACTGGATGTCTAATTTTGCGTGGTTATTGATTTTGAGCAAGGTGGATTGAAGTATTTCATGTGGACTAGAGTTTGGATGGGATCACTCATTTTAGCGGAGTTATGTGGAGGTATGATCCTCGGTGTTAGATTCGTGTGTTTTGGTTTTAAGATGTGCGGCAGGCTCTTAGCATGGAGTTGTGATGGTAATTGTTAATGGTGGGATAGTCCTCTCATGTGAATCTTTTCTATGATTTGAGTTCGTGGGATATTACTATTGAGTGCACGAGTTGCACATGTTATGGATTTGGATTGTATTGATGCGTCATGTCATCAGAGTGGTCGTGTTGGACGAGAAGAGGTCATTGGGCCTAGAATGAATACTACCAGGGTTGACTATATCATGGTTGGAAGGATGATATCGGAAGTTAGCTTAGAAATCTTCTATAGTTTTTGTTGGAGAAATGGGGAGCTCCATGATTGGCTGATCGAACGACTGGTTGCTTGTTTCTACGTGTTTCTTTCATCATCGATAGTATATGAAAGTGTTAGAGTGAAGCATTTCTTGATAACAGGTTATGTGCTGGTTTTGGGTTGTTTTTAGCAGCTATTGTGATTAGGAGTTATCACTATGAGTGTTTGAGTCATGCAGTATATTATGTGATTACATATGGGTTACAGATATGGCTTGACACAAACTATTCGGACTTATTCAGTTTATAGTTGTGGAATTTTGATCTCGTAAATTGTTTCAGAAGTGTAAAAATTGGTTCTAAGGTTTATGGGTCAGGTTGGATTTCGAAATTTCGACTGTGTTGTGCTATTGGACCTATATGGGATAGGGTGACGTGGGATCACCTCCGAGTATAATCATGGTAGGTTATACGAAAATTTTGGTGGTGTTTGGAACAACCCTAGGCACGTTCGAGGACGAACGTATGTTTTTGTGAGGGAGAATGTAATGACCCGGTCGGTCGTTTCGTGAGATTAGCCCAGTTTCCCATGTTTAAACTTTAGCATGTGTTATTTAACCAAATTATGTTGTGTTGGGTCGGCTGGTTCGGGTTCGGACTGGTCGTGGTGAGAATGGAGGCACTAGTCTCTTAAATGAGCTAAATAGTTGGAAAAGTCAACTGGGAGTTTACTTATAGGTAAACGACCTCGGAATGTGGATTTTATAGCTCGGATAGCTTCGTTAGGTGATTTGGGACTTAGGAATGTGATCAGAATGTGGTTTTGAGGTCCGGAGTATAACGATGCTTGAATTGGCGAAATTGAGTTTTGGTGATACTCTGTCGGCAGTGGAATATTAGCTATCGGGATCAGATTGGAATTTCGGAAGTTGGAACAGGTGCGTACGGTCATTTTGGATGTGTGTGCAAATTTTCAGGTTAATCGGACGTGTTTTGGATGGTTTCGGCATCTTTGGCGAAATTTTGAAATTTCTAAGTTCACAGCCTTGTATCCGAGGTGAATTTAGTTTTGATGTTATTTTGAGTGTTCCGAGGGTGCGACTAATTTCAGGTGATACCTTATGACTTGTTGGTATTTTTGGCTGGGGTCCCGAGGGGCTCGGGGTGATTTCTGATAGCCATGGGGGATTTAAAGTTGGAAAATTGCAGCTGAAGTTGCTAGTGCTGGTGCTAGTACTGGTGTAGCCGCACCTACGGATAAAGGACCACAGGTGCGAGCCCGCAGATGCAGATTTTGGTTGACAGGAGGAAGACCGCAGATGCGGAGCTGGGGCCGCACATGCGGAGTCGCAGGTGCAGAAATTTTATCGCAGGTGCGAAAATGTGCATTTAAATGGTTTTTCGTAGGTGCGAGAATTTGGCCGCAGGTGCGGAAATCCCTGGTCAGAACATAGAAATAGGACCCTTAGCAGATTTTGGTCATTCATCCACCATTTTTGCACGGGTTTGAAGCTTTTTAAAGGGTTTTGAAGAGGAAAATCGAAGGTTCTTCGCGGAGGTAAGACTTTTGGACCTAAAACTTGTTTATGTGTGATTTATGGACCGATTAGTGGTGAAATGTTTGGGAAATTGGTACAAAAACGGGTAATTAGGGCATGTAATTGGAGCCCTTTAATTGGGGATTGAAGGTCCGATTTTGAGATTCTTTGTATGTATAGACTCGTGGGAGAATAAGGATTCTTGTGATGTGATTTTTATCGACTTCCGAGATGTGGGCCCGGAGGTCGGGTTTGGAAAATTTCGGGATTTGTGATGTAAATTGATATATTTGATGTGGGTTTCGCTCCTTTAGCATATATTAATGATGTAATACTGATTTTTGTTAGATCCATGGCGATTTGTGGCCGAGTCGAGTGGCAAGGGCATGACGGAGTGGAGTTTTGGCTTGATTGAGCTAAGTAACATTTCCAAACTTGGTTCTGAGTGTTTGAAACCTCGAACTATATGATATATGACTATAATTGAGGTGACACACATGCCAAGTGACGGGCGTGCGAGCGTGCACTGAGTATTTGTGGCCAGGCTCATCCCATGGCACCACCTAGTAGCTATTACGGATTGATATCCACACTTCTACTATGTGGTAAATGTGAACATGTTAGAAATCATGTTAAGTATAAATGCTAAGGCTTCACGCCGAAAATGCTGAAACCTGAGTGTTCGTATATTACTGTCTCATTTTGTGATTATTTGATTTCATATACTCAGTCTTGGTATAGCATATCATTTCATGCCTCAGTCTCAGTAAATTGTTAATTATATGCATATTTATCATTGTTTTGGGCTGATTTATACATCCGTGAGCCATATGAGTGAGACTAGAGAGTAATGACTGAGTGAGGCTGAGAGCCTGTTGTTGAGACAATTATGAGATCGAACTGCACACCGCAACAATATTTTAATCATGCCTTCGTTGGTTTGATATAGCGCCTAGGCCAATAGGGCCCCTCCGGAGTCTCTACACCCCCAGTGAGCGCATTGATATTGAGGGATGGATCTTCGCTGGACATGGACCTTGTCCGAAGCTGATGTTATGTGAGGGATGGATCTTCCCTGGACATGGATCTTGTCTGAAGCTGATGTTATGTGAGGGATGGAGCTTCCCTGGACATGGATCTTGTTTGAAGCTGATGTTATGTGAGGGATAGATCGTCCCTGGACATGGATTTTGTCCGAGTGTTGTATTCTGGAGATGGATCTTCTCCGTGGGGATGGACTGGTTTCCTCAGTACTGAGTGAATTCGATCACCGGTGTTTATGTATATTCCGGGACCTTGGGCCCGAGAGCCATATATAGTACTGGGTAGACTTCTGTGGGAGAATTGTGAGCACTATTTGCATTTTCACACTATGACATGTTGGCATGTAGAGTATATTGAGGTATAGCTAGCTTATTCTGTTGTTATGTTCTTATAAACTGTGAACATCCCTGAATTTTTTACGCTGATGATTTTAATTATTGAGGTTTAATCCGTCACTACCTCTCAGCCCATAGTTTGGGTTCGTTAATTCTGAGTTGGTGTGCTCACGTTACCCCTTGCATCTCATGTGCAGATCCAAGTACATCGGGACCCGGTAGTGGTTGCTGAGCGAACGTCAGAGTTTCTTTCGGTGTCGTCGAGGTAGCAGTCGATGATCTCAGCGTCGCCTTCTTCTTCTTCTCTATCTTCCTATTGCACTTTTCTTATTTCAGTCTATGTGGTCTAGTTTATATTTTGACATTCTTACGTTATAGTAGCTCATGACTCGGTGACACTAGATCTAGGATCGGGGTTCTTTTATTCATGTTATTAATGATGTCCAAATCTTAGATGCTTTATAATAGCGAGAGTCTTGTTGTAAATGTGGTGATTTTCCTAAAAAATAACTTTTAATAAATGAAATGTGTGGCTTGCTTGATTTCACGACAGACGCCATCACGACCGGGTGTTTTTTGAGGTCGTGACAGGAAGGAGAGGGGCGGCAGTACAGTGGCAGTGGAGTGGCCGGTGACGGCGACGGCAGGCGATGGGGGGTGGCTATGCGGGCTAGAGAATGGGATTTGTGTGAGGGAAATAGAGAAGGAGAGGGGAAATTATTGAAGGAGGAGTTAGGGAAAACTTGAGGAAGAAAACAAGAGAAATGGGGGGAACCCGTTATTTCATTATGTTTTCAGAATTGCTTGGTCGGTACATTAAGTGTTGACCGTTTGACCAAAAATTGACGAACATTGGTTCTTTTTTTTAAAAATAAACTAAATTCTTTTTTGGTTTTTATTTCTTAAAATATTATAATGTAACGACCCGACCGGTCGTTTTGAGAATTTAAAATCTCGGTGGTATAAGTTCATGAACATGTAACGACCAGACCGGTCGTTCTGAGAGTAATAGCCCTGTTTCCCCCATTTTTGCTTCATTATATGTGGTTTAGCTTCATTATGTTGTGCTAGATTGGTCGGCTCGGGTTCGGAGCAATTTTTGGAGAGAAATAAGACATTTAGTCTCTTGACTTGGTTCAATAGTTGGAAAAGTTGACCGGAAGTTGACTAATTGGTAAAAAACCCCGGAACGTGGATTTTATTTTTCGGATTGCTTCGTTAGGTGATTTGAGGCTTAGGAGTGTGATCAGAATGATGTTTTGATGTCCGATGTAGAATTAGGCTTGAATTAGCGAAAGTTGGATTTTGGCGATTTCTGGTAGACAGTGGAAATTAGGCTATCGGGGTTGGAATGGAATTCCAAAAGTTGGAGCAGGTTCGTAATGTCATTTTGGATATGTGTACATATTTTCAGGTCAATCTGATGTGTTTTGGATGGTTTCGGCATCTTCGGTGAAATTTAGAAATTTCAAAGTTCATAGGCTTGAATTTGATGTAATTTTAGTGTTTTTGCATTGTTTTTGGTGTTTCGAAGGCTCGACTAAGTTTGAATTAGGTTATGGGATGTGTTGGTATGTTTTGTTGAGGTCCCGGGGGCCTCGAATATTTTTCGGATGCTCAAACTAGCATTTTTTGTCTTAAGGAGTCTAGTGTGGTTCTGCTGATTTAACATCAGATTTTTCTTAATCGCGATCGCGTGGTAATTGCTGCGATCGCGTAGATTAAAGATTGAGGCATGCAGATTTGTTCTATGCGATAGCATAATAAGGTTTGCGATCACATAGATTGGGCGGTCTTGAGCAGTGCGGTCACGTGGTTCCTTGTACGATCGCGTAGAAGAAAAGGGGGCGCGTGAGGTTGTTGCAATTATTCATCGCGACCGCGTGATTGTGTACGTGATCGCATAGGCCATGGAGTCGAAGCTTCGCGATCGCGTGGGTAAATGGTGCAATCATAATGAGTAAAATCTAGAGGTAGTAAGTTTGTTCTTCGCGATCCCGTGGCTGGTCCTGCGATCGCAGTGAGTTAATTAGCTGGGCAGAATCATTTAAACATAAAAAACGAGGGCTTAGTCCATAATTTCAAAAATCCATTATAGAGCTCGGGAGAAGGTGAAATTTAAAGGAATTTTTAGTGGAGTTCTTGGGGTAAGTATTCTTCAATCATATTTGGTTAATTCCATGATTTAGTCTTGATATTTACCATGTAATTTGAGGAATTAAAGTGGAAATTAGGAAAAAATTGGAGGAAGGAATTGGAAATTTCTTTTGATGTTTTGAGTGGGCAATTGAGGTCAGATTTTGGTAAATTTGGTATGGGTAGACTCGTGAGGGAATGAGGATTCTAGTTTTGTGATTTTTATCGAATTTCGAGACATGGGCACAGAGGCCGGGTTCGGCCAATTTCAGGAATTGTGCCTAATTTTGATAGTTTTCGATTGGGGTTTGTCTCCCTAGAATATTTTAATGTTATTGATATGGTTTTGGTTAGATTCGGAGCAATCGGGAGCCGATTGAGGGGAAAGAGCATCGCGGATTAGTATTTTGGCCCGGGTGGAGGTAAGTAATGACTATAAATCTTGTCATGAGGGTATGAAACCCCGAGCATCGTATTTTCTCACTATTTTAAAATGGTGTACATGTCGGATGACGAGTATGTGGCGTGCACTGATTTTTTGATTGGACTTGGTCCTCTCCGCGACAACTATTGAGTTGCGTATTTTTACTCTAAATCATATGCTAAATTGTGTTCTAAAACTATTGTTATATTTGGGCTATAATCCATGTTTGGGGCCTCGTGCCGACTTGTTTAGACCCCTTGGGGTCTTTTTACTGCTATTTCCTCACTGTGCTAACTTATGATTTACACAAAGTCATGTTATGCTTAATTGTTTTCAAAACGCAGCCTTATTTACACTATTTGAAATATAAAATGTTGTTTTTGATTCGAGTACCCCGTTTTTACTGATAGACCGAGTGTTGAGTGATGAGTTATTGGGAGGCATGATTGACTGTGAGGTATGCCCGAGGGGCTGATTATGAGTTACTGTGAGGTATGCCTGAGGGGATGAATTTGATTGATGTTATTCACGAGAGGCAATTTCTGATACATGTTTTTTCCCGAGGGGCTACTTATGATTTTACCACTTTCACTCTGAACTTATGAAATATGTTTTGCCCGAGGGGATTTTTATGATTTCTATCATTTTACTATAAACTTCTTGAATGTTATGTTGAAACTATTGGCAAGTGTATTTCCAAATGATTTTTACTGAAATCAACTTTGAAGCATGATGATTTAACGTATACACTGTTGGAAAGAAAGGTTGTGCTTATTGTAAAATGATGATTTGATTTTATGTGTTTCTTACTGCTCAGACCTGTTTTATTTTCATTACTACTGAGTCGGCGTACTCACATTAGTCCCTGCACCTTCTGTGCAGATCCAGGTTTTAAGAGTGAGTTGTGTATCTGTTCCAGAGACTTCTCGGAGATTTTGCGAGGTAGCTGCACGCGTCCGCAATCCTGCTCTCTCTCCTGCTTACTATTATAATGTTTTTTTTGAGTTGTATACTTTCTGTAGATGCTCATGACCAGTGACTCCGGGATCTCGGGGGTTGTATTAATATGCGGTGTAGCTTTATGTGTTTTATAAAATGCTTAAAAGATTCATTTATGGGTTATCAGTTTAGTAAAGACGTAAATGGAAGATTAATATGATTTGAGTGTAGTTTTGGTTGGCCTAGTTCCACGATAGGCCAGTACGAGTGGTGATCGTTGGTTATAGGCACATATGGTGCAGTCCTAATTGAGTTTTATAGCTAGATTTGAGTAAGGTAAGTAAATGGGTATTGCAGGATTGACACGTAATGGTTATGTTCTTTCGGGTTCGTGTGGCATGGTATCGTCCGATTCCCCGTGGTTATGGCAATGCACTTTGAGTACTTGATTTCGAATTTTGCATGATTATTGATTTTGAGCAAGGTGGCTTGGAGTATGTCATATGGACTAGCGTGTGGATGGGATCACACATTGTAACAGAGTTATGTAGAGGTATGACCCTCGGTGTCAAATTTGTGAGTTTTGGTTTTACGAGGTATACCAGGCTCTTGGCGTGATGTCATGATGGTACTTGTTCATCTTGTAAATTATTTCAGAAGTGGGATTTGATTCTAAGGTTTATGGGTCAGGTTGGATTTCGAAATTTCAACGGTGTTGTGATATCGGACCTATATGGGGTAGGGTGACGTGGGATCACCCCCGAGTATGTGCGCAGTGAGGCTACGCAGCAGTTTGATGCTGTTGGAGAACAACTCTTGGAACGTTCGAGGACGAACATATGTTTAAGTGGGGAAGGGTGTAATGACTTGACCGGTTGTTCAGAGAGTAATAACCTCGTTTCCCCCGTTTCTGTTTCATTATATGTGGTTCATCTTCATTATGTTGTGTTAGATTGGTCGGCTCGGGTTCAGAGCGATTTTTGGAGAGAACTAAGACACTTAGTCTCTTGACATGGTTCAATAGTTGGAAAAGTCAACCGGAAGTTGACTTATTGATAAAAGACCTCATAACGTGGATTTTATGGTTCGGATAACTTTGTTAGGTGATTTGGGGCTTAGGAGTGTGTTCAGAATGAAATTTTGATGTCCGGTGTAGAATTAGGCTTGAATTGGCGAAAGTTGGATTTTGGCGATTTTCGACCGGCAGTGGAAATTAGTCTATCGAGGTCGGAATGGAATTACGGAAGTTTGAGCATGTTCATAATGTAGTTTTGGATATGTGTGCAAATTTTCAGGTCAATCGGATGTGTCTTGGATGGTTTCGGCATCTTTGGTGAAATTTAGAAATTTCAAAGTTCACAAGCTTGAATTTGATGTGATTTTGGTCTTTTTGCGTTGTTTTTGGTGTTTCGAAGGCTCAAATAAGTGTGAATGAGGTTATGGGATGTGTTGGTATGTTTGGTTGAGTTCCCGAGGGCCTCGAGTGTTTTTCGGATGCTCAAACGGGCATTTTTGGTCTTAAGGAGTCTGTTGTTTTTCTGGTGTTTTAGCAGCAGATTTTTCTTAATCGCGATCGCGTGTAATTGCTGCGATTGCGTAGAGTAAAGATTGAGGTAAGCAGATTTGTTTTTGACGATAGCGTAATAAGGTTTGTGATCGCATCGGTTGGGCAGTCTTGAGCAGTGCGGTCGCGTGGTTCCTTGTACGATCAGGTAGAAGAAAAGGGGGCGCATGAGGTTGTTGTCGCGACCGCGTGATAGGGTACGCGATCGCATAGGTAAGGTAGTCGAAGCTTCGCGATCGCGTGAGTAAATGGTGCGATCGCAATTAGTAAAATTTGGAGGCAGTAAGTTTGTTCTTGCGATCGCGTAGGAGGTTCCACGATCGCAGTGAGTTAATAAGCTGGGTAGAATCATTTAAACATCAAAACGAGGGTTTAGTCCATAATTTGAAAGATCCATTAGAGAGCTCAGGAGAAGGTGAAATTTAAAGAAATTTTCAGTGGTGTTCTTGGGGTAAGTATTCTTCAATCATATTTGTGTCAATTCCATGATTTAGTCTTCATATTTACTGGAAACTAGGGAAAAATGGGAGGAATGCATTGGAAATTTCTTTTGATGTTTTGATTGGGCAATTGAGGTCATATTTTGGTAAATTTGGTATGGGTAGTCTTGTGAGGGAATGAGGATTCTAGTTTTGTGATGTTTATCAAATTTCGAGACGTTGGCACGGAGGCCAGGTTTGGACAATTTTGGGAACTGTGCCTAATTTTGATAGTTTTCGATTGGGGTTTGTCTCCCTAGCATATATTAATGTTATTGATCTGGTTTTGGTTAGATTCGGAACCACCGGGAGCCGATTCGAGGGTCAAGAGCATCGCGGATTAGTATTTTGTCCCGGGTGGAGGTAAGTAATTGATATAAATCTTGTCCTGAGGGTATGAAATCGCGGACTTCGTATTTTCTCACTATTTTTAGATGGCGCACATGTCGGATGACGAGTATGTGGCGTGCACTGATTTTTGGATTGGACTTGGTCCACTCCGCGACAACTATTGAGCTGCGTATTTTTACTCTAAATCATATGTTAAATTGTGTTCTAAAACTATTGCTATATTTGGGCTATAAGCCATGTTTGGGGCCGCGTGCCGACTTGTTTAGACCCCTTGGGGGCTTTTTACTGCTATGTCTTCACTGTGATGACTTATAATTTACACTCAGCCATGTTATGCTTAACCATTTTTGAAACACAATCTTATTTACACTATTCCGAAGTCTATACACTCCCCTCGTGAGCGCAGCTACCTACTGAGTGCGAGTGCCTAGTGCCGAGTGCCGAGTGATTGGGAGGCATGAGTGACTGAGAGGTATGCACGAGGGGCTGATTTTGAGTGACTGTGAGGTATGTCCGAGGGGCTGACTTTGATTGATGTTACGCCCGAGGGGCAGTTTCTGATATATGGTTTTGCCCGAGGGGCTACTTATGATTTTAACACCTTCACCCTGAACTTATGAAATATGTTTTGACCGAGGGGCTTTTTATGATTTCTATCATTTTAGACTAAACTTCTTGAAAGTCATGTTGAAACTATGGGCAAGTGTATTTCCAAATGATTTTTACTGAAATCGTCTTTGAAGCGTGATGATTTAACGTATACACTGTTGGAAAGAAAGGTTGTGCTTATTGTGAAATGATGATTTGATTTTATGTGTTTCTTATTGCTCAGACCTGATTTATTTTCATTACTATTGAGTTGGAGTACTGACATTATTCCTTGCACCTTGTGTGCAGATCCTGGTGTTAGGGCAGAGTGAGTTGTGTATCTGTCCCAAAGACTTCTCGGAGATTTTGCGAGGTAGTTGCATGCGTCCGCAGTCCTGCTCTCTCTCCTGCTTACTATTATAGAGTTTTTTTTTGAGTTGTATATTTTATGTAGATGCTCAAGACCAGTGACTTCGGGATCTCGGGGGTTGTATTTAATATGCGGTGCAGCTTTATCTGTTTTAAAAAATGTTTAAAAGAAATCTTTATGGGTTATCAGTTTAATAAAGATGTAAATGGAAAAGTTTTACGATTTTAGTGTAGTTTTGGCTGGCCTAGTTCAACGATAGGGGTCATCACGACTGGTTTAGATTTGGTGTCGTGACAGAACAGCTTCACATTGTGTATATCGATCGTCGTGCGTTGTTGGATTCAGTTACCGGATAATCCAAAGTCGAATTGGGGGGAAATTTCAAATTTTGGAAGTTTAAGTGATGGAAGTTGACCGGAGGTTTGACTTTTGTGTAAACGGCCTCAGAATGAGTTTTGGTTAATGTCAACAACTTCGTATGGTGATTTTGGACTTAGGCGCGTGTCCGAAATTGGTTTATGAGGTTTGTAGAGTAATTTGAGGTAATTTGGCAAAAAATTAGAATTTCGGCGATTTCGGCAGATTGGTAAAGTTTTGATGTCGGGCTCGGAATGGAATTCTAAGAATGGTTGTAGGTCCGTTATGTTATTTGTGACTTGTCTGCAAAATTTCACGTGATTTCCGGGTTGAATTGATTGGTTTCAGCATGAGTTTTAATATTTGAAGATTTGGAAATTCATAAGTTTGATTTTTGGTTTGATTCGTAATTTTGATGTTGTTTCATGTGATTTGAAACCTCGAGCGAGTCTGTGTTAGGTTATATGACTTGTGTGTGAGGTTGGACGGGGTCTCGGGTGTGTTTTGGGTGGTCTTCGGGTCAATTTCCCTTAATTTTCAATTGCTGAATCAGTCTTTTGATTTCCTTCTTTGTGATCGCATAGATGCAAATGCGATCGCATAGTGTTCTGCGACCCACCCCCAGTTTTTCCTTAAATGCATTCGTACTTCCACCCTCACGTTCGCATAGCTCTTTCATTTGGGTGTCAAATAAATTTCTTCAATGCGACGCATCCCATGCTTCGCGATCGCATAGTGCAGCGTTTGGCAGCAGATAATTCCTTCTCCCCGATCGCAAACCTGAACTCACGAACGCACTGTGCACATTTTTACAATGGTTATTTCCCTTATATACGATCTCATAGATTCCTTCGCGATCGCATAGAACCTTTTGGCCAGTAACATTTTTCTTTTACGCGATCGCATCTTCTCGTCCGCGATCGCAATGCTTTAAATTCTGGGCAGACAGAATATAATTCAAAATCGAGGGTTAAGCCATTTTATCACATTTGGCTTCTAGAGCTCGGTTCTTGGCGGTTCCTTGCAGGGTTTTGCACACAAATCAAATGGGTAAGTGTTCTTACACTAGAATTAAATATATTCCATGAATTAGTCCTTGTTTTTGTCATTTAATTTGTGTTTTGGGTTGAGGAAACTGTGGGTTTTGAAAAGAAATTCCTTAATTGAAAAATCATGATTTGAGGGACCAAATGATATCGGAATTTGATAAAATTTGTATGGTTGAACTCATATCGGAATGGGTATTCGAATTTTTGTAAAATTTATCGGGTTCTGTGGTGCGGGCCCGGGGGTCGACTTTTGGATTGATTTTTATATTTTTGTAAAGATTGAAACTTTATTAGTCGGAATAGTTCCTTATAGCATTTATGTGTACATTGAAGTTGTTTTAGTTGATTATGAGTCGTCCGGAGGTCTTTTCGCCCCAGAAGTTCACTTTTGAGTGTCGTGTTGTCGTCTTTGAGGTAAGTATCTTGCCTAACCTTGTGTGGGGGAACTACCACTTTGGATTGAGTCTTCTATGTTGATTGTAGCCCGTGTAGGTCCATATATTCCCTGTGTATGAATTTGTATTTGTTATATCTGAGTTCCTATTGCTAGTTCATATCTTTCTACTTAAATTAAAAATTACTTTCTTAGTTTTCCTCTGTTGTTTATTTGATCTTAATTGACTTAACTGAAGACTTTACCTTTTCTACCGTCGTGCTATATCTTCCTTCATAAACTGCCTATTTGACTAGAATTAGCATAATCTCGCCCTATAATTGTTTATCAGTGATTGGAATATCTATATGTTGGTGTCAAGCATGACTGTGAGTCGTACATTGTGATTGATATGATTTTTCCTTAAGTTCTACATAGGTTTAGTTGATAATCATCCACGTTGATGGTATTTCCTTAGTGCTGCCTAATACTAAGCATTTTTCAAGTTGAGTTTTCTTCCGTAAAACTGATTGTTTAGGCGAGATTGGTTATAGTTGTTTCCCTTGCCAGGATGATTGGTTTCTTATTGATGACTTGAATATTGTGAATCGTTTCTATATTTGTTTTGTTTTCTCCTCGTTATATCGTTTCACTTGTGCTTAGCATTCCCTTCAGTGGCTACCTCTTATGAGTGAGTTTTTACCATTCTTGTGATTCAAGTATTTGTATTGATTTGCTCGTCGCACCTTACATTCTGTCTTTTGTTGTTTTTGCGCCTGTTGTGGCAATGTATGTTGTTTCTATCCCATTCTTGTTGTTTTCCTCAGTTGGCTGCATTGCGTATTTAAATTGGGACTACAGACGTATTCTGGGAGCTTTTCCCCTGTACTGCATTGCATATTTAATTTGGGACTACAGACGTATTCCGAGAGCTTTCCCCCTGTAATGCATTACATATTTAAATTGGGACTACAGACGTATTCAGGGAGCTTTCCCCCTGTAATGCATTGCATATTTAAATTGAGACTACTGACGTATTCCGGGAGCTTTCCCCCTGTACATTGCATATTTAAATTGGGACTACGGACGTATTTTGGGAACTTTCCACCTGTACTGCATGACAAATTCTGAGTTACGCACTGAGTTCCGATAGATTTATCTTGAGGATATTATGATCGAAAGATTTTTATTGAAAAGTATAGCTAAAGGTATTTGCCTTAAAGAAAATTATGTTTGAAGGACCTTTATTTCAAAGGTATATTTGAAAAGCATTTGTCTTGCAGAAAATGATATTGAAATACATTTATTGGGGAAGTATATTAGAAAATCATTTATTTTAAAAGAACTATGTTTTAAAGATTTTTCTTTCTAATATATATATATATATATATATATATATATATATATATATTCGGAGAAAGTATGTTTCAAGGAAAATGGTTCTCTCCTGAAATGATTATATCTTTAAAGCTTTCAATATAAACTGCTGTTTAAAAGTTTTCACCAATTTTTTGGGTTTATTGGCTAAGGCCTGATGTGAACAAACTGGCGCAATGCTGAGTTACCAGTGTTTTATTGTGTGGTGGTTTCCGATTTTGGCTCGTATTTTTGTCCATTCTTCTGTGTACTATTCCAATTTTGGCTCGTATTTCTGTCCATTCTTCTGTGTACTATTATGTTTTTTTCTTGATAAATTTTAGGTAATTCCTTCCGCATTATATTGTCATGTTGTTAATTATATCGTAAAATCTTTAGATAGTATATTATGTTCAGTCATTTTTATATTGATGTCTGTTTAATTTTTTAGACCAGTGGTGTCTTGACTAGTCCTCGTCACTATTTCACCGAGGTTAGTCTTGATTCTTACCGGGCACTGCTGTGGTGTGCTCATACTACACTTCCGCGCATTTTTGTGTGTAGATCCAGGTAATTGTTGTTAGTAGCTACGTGGATCATCGCCGAGGAGACTCAAGGTAACCTGCTGGTGCGTTCGCAGGCTTCAGATTCACCTTCCTGTTTCTATTCAACTATCCTTACTATTTCTAAATAGTTGTATTTAGGAGTTGTAGAAAAATTTCGTAGAGCTTATGACTTGTATTACCTATTTTGGAAAATTTTAAATTCTGTCATGATTTCTATATCGAGACTGTTAGACTTCCCTTATTGTTGTTGTTATTCAGCAATGTTAGGCTTACCTAGTCCCTAAGACTAGGTGCCATCACGATACCCACCAGAGGGAAATTTAGGTCGTGACAGGTTTGTCAGAGATTTAGGTTCATAGGTGCTACGAGTCATAAGCGAGTTAAGTAGAGTCTTATGGATCGGTACAGAGACGTCTGTACTTATCTTTGAGAGGCTACAGAACTATTAGGACAATTTCACTTCCTTCATTCCCATCGTGCGAGTTCTGATCTTGAAATTTGAAATTTATCGTTCCATTCTCTCACTAATGGTGAGGACACGAGCTGCGGTTCTTGATGATGTTACCCCGAAACAGATGTCGCAAAGGTCAGAGATCGAGGCCGACGAGGAACACATGCCACAGTTAATATGCCTACTAGAGCAGCCGTTGAGGAGCTGCCAATAATTTCAGTTGGGGGACAGATACTGGAGGTGGCTGTTGCTACCCCGGACGTAAGGAGATCTGGGCGTAGTTTTTGAGTGTAATTGGTACATTGACTCAGGCGGGTTTGATTCTAGTGCACCAGCTACTTCACATATCAGGGGAGGAGTTCAGACTCCCTCCGTCTACACTCCAGAGTAGCGAGACTATGTTGGTCAGGTTCCAGTTGTCATGGCAGCACAACGTGTGGTTTCAGTTCAGCCCGCGGTTAGGGCAGCATCATCGGAGGAAGAACACCGTGGACTTGAGAGGTACAGGAAATACCACCCTCCTATATTTCAGTGGATTGGCGACAGATGATGCACAGGGTTTCCTAGAGGAGTGTCACTATATTTTTCGTACTTCGGGTATTGTGGAGATGAACGGGGTTGTTTTTGTCATTTCTCAGCTCAGAGGAGCGGTTTATCAGCGGTGGCGGGCATATGAGTTAGGGTAGCCCGGCCGAGTTAGCTTCACTTGCATGGATTCAGGTTTTAGAGATGATTGGAGGGAGTTTGCACTCCATTTCCTCCGAGATGCATGGCGCGCGGAGTTTGGGCATTTGCTTCAGGGCATTATGTCAGTATTAGAGTACGCCATCATATTCAGTGAGTTGGCAAGTTATGTACCTCACTTGGTTGCTTCAGTTATGAGGCGAGTCGGTAGATTCATTGAGGGACTCATGCATGATATTCGATTCAGCAGTACTCGAGAGTTAGAGTCGAATGCCTCGTTTCAGCAGGTAGTAGGGGTTGCTCTCCGGTTAGAGAGCATGTGGGACAGTGAGTGAGAGGATAAACGATATCAGGAAAGAGAGTTCAGGGAGGAAATGAGGCCTCGTAGATCGGAGAAATCCACTAGTCCTTAATATGGAAGCAGGGTACCCCACAGTAGAGGTTTTGTGGGTCAGCCAGTTCAGTTTGCATTACCAGCTGTGCATGGGGTTTCAAGTACTCATGGGTCTCAGAGTACTCGTATTGTATGGCTTCCACATCCATGTCAGTAGAGTTTTAAGCATGGAGATGTTAGCCACATGGTGAGAGATTATTCCAGGATTCAGGCAGGTGTGTTATAGCAGGGTATTCAGGTGAATAGAGGGCGCCCAAGAGGGGAAGGCCCGACCCATTGATTTGTTTCATATAGTAAACTAGAGGTCGTTGTGCCAAATATTATCTCCTGGGTATGTTTTGATGTATTAAAGAGGGGCACCATTTGTATTTCATTATAGTTCTGTTGGTCGGGACGAGTTTCCTTTATTTGTTGCTTTAATGATAAGTGAGTTTCATGCTTTGCACTCTATTTTTTTTCATGCTTGCTCCTGTTAAGAGATTCTATGAGTGGTACCCCGTGTCTATCACTGTTTTATTCATCACTGAGAGTGGTAATACTATAAGTGTGTCCTTGTTGTTTATCATGGGAGGCTTAATGTGATTTTCCTAAGTATTTTGTTTACGAGCTATGATTTGATACTCCATCAAGATGTGAGTTTAGTGAGCATTATGATTTATCAGCCGAGATGATTTAGTGGGGAATTTCAATTGGTATGATATATTTTCGGTATGCGATTTAGAGTTGAGGGCGAGGTCCTCGTGATATTTGTGATTTGATATGTTTTGACCGGGCTGAGTACCGCAGTGGAAATTTTATCAGGATGGGATCCTTGTGATTTGTTCATATTCTTTGCTTCTTCCTTGTTATATTGCTTTTGTAAGTCAGTATTGATAGAGATTTGTGCATATGGGCTTGTTTTATAGTTCCTTTATATGTTTCTACTTTCATATTCAACCATTTCGTTATGTGCTTCATTAGTTTAGCTTGCGGGATGTGTGCCCGGTGATGTTAGTTGTGGCTCGGTAATTCGAGTGTCTAATAATGAGGTCTTCGTGTTCTTTCAGATGTGAGGCTAATTGCCAATGCTGAGTGGATTTCAGGTAGCTATTATGATCAAAAGTGTTATTTTGAGCCCATGCGTGATGTGCTATATTATGTGGTCATACATTATGAGTATTGTCATTCGTTAATGCAGCTGGTTGAGGCTAATGCCGGATATGGATTTAGAATCGGGTCATTTAGAAATGAGTTGAAGGTGAGAAATTGAGGTATGAGGCTTATCATTTGTAATGGGAAGGCTATATTGCACTTGTGATTGTGCCATCAGGCTTATGTAGTTGGGGTGTTGTGGGATCCCCCACGGGTGTCTGTTGGAAGTGTGCAATCAGTGATTGGATGAGTTCGAGGTGAATCTTGGCACGTTTGAGGACGAACGTTTGTTTTAAGAGGGGGAGACTGTAACGCCCCGACCAGTCGTTTTGAGAATTTAAACTCCGTTCGGTGGCGTAAGGTCATGAACAACTTCACATTGTGTTTATCGACCGCGTGCGTGGTTGGATTCAGTTACCGGATAATTGCCAATGCTGAGTGGATTTCAGGTAGCTATTGTGATCAAAAGTGTTATTTTGAGCCCATGTGTGATGTGTTATATTATGTGGTCATACTTTATGAGTATTGTCATTCGTTAATGCAGCTGGTTGAGGCTAATGCCGGATATGGATTTAGAATCGGGTCATTTGGAAATGAGTTGAAGGTGAGAAATTGAGGTATGAGGCTTATCATTTGTAATGGGAAGGCTATATTGCACTTTTGATTGTGCCATCAGGCTTATGTAGTTGGGGTGTTGTGGGATCACCCATGGGTGTGTGTTGGAAGTGTGCAATCAGTGATTGGATGAGTTCGAGGTGAATCTTGGCACGTTCGAGGACGAACGTTTGTTTTAAGAGGGGGAGAATGTAACGACCCGACCAGTCGTTTTGAGAATTTAAACTCCGTTCGGTGGCGTAAGGTCATGAACAACTTCACATTGTGTTTATCGACCGCGTGTGTGGTTGGATTCAGTTACTGGATAATCCAGAGTCGAATTGGGGGGAAAATTTCAAATTTTGGAAACTTAAGTGATGGAAGTTGACCGGAGGTTTGAGTTTTGTGTAAAGTGCCTCGGAATGAGTTTTGATTAATGTCAACAACTTTGTATGGTGATTTTGGACTTAGGCGCGCGTCCGAAATTAGTTTTGGAGGTCCATAGAGTAATTTGAGGTAATTTGACGAATATTAGAATTTCGGCGATTTCGGCCGATAGGTAAAATATTGATATCCGTCTCAGAATGGAATTCTGGGAATGGTTGTAGGTCCGTTGTGTTATTTGTGACTTGTCTGCAAAATTTCACGTCATTCCGGATTGAATTGATAGGTTTCAGTACAAGTTTTGATATTTGGAGATTTGGAAATTCATAAGTTTCATTTTTGGCTTGATTCATCATTTTGATGTTGTTTCATGTTATTTGAACCGTCGAGCAAGTCCGTGTTAGGTTATATGACTTTTCTGTGGGTTTGGACGGGGTCCCGAGGGTCTCGGGTGTGTTACGGATGGGCTTCGGGTCAATTTCCCATAAATTTCAACTACTGAATCAGTCTTCTGGTTTCTTCTTTGTGATCGCAAGAGGCAAACGTGATCGCATAGTGTTCTGCGACCCACCCCCAGTTTTTCCTTTAATTCGTTCGCACTTCCACCCTCACGTTCGCATAGCTCTTTCATTTGGGCGTCTAATAAATTCGTTCAATGTGATTGCATCCCATGCTTCGCGATCGCATAGTGAAGCGTTTGGTAACAGGTAATTCCTTCTCCGCGATCGCAAACCTGAACTCGCGAATGCACTGTGCACATTTTGGCAGTGGTTATTTCTCTTATATGCAATCACATAGATTCCTTCGCGATCGCATAACACTTTTTGGCCAGTAACATTTTTTTTCTATGCGATCACATCTTCTCGTCCGCGATCGCAATGCTTTAAATTTTGGGCAGACAAAATATAATTCAAAATCGAGGATTAAGCCATTTTTATCACATTTTGACTTCTAGAGCTCGGTTCTTGGAAATTCTTTGAGGGTTTTTCACACATATCGAATAGGTAAGTGTTCTTCCACTAGAATTAAATATATTCCATGAATTAGTCCTTGTTTTTATCATTTAATTTGTGTTTTGGGTTGAGGAAAATGTGGATTTTAAAAGGAAATCCCTAAATTGAAAAATCATGATTTGAGGGAGCAAAATGATATCGGGATTTGATAAAATTTGTATGGTTAAACTCGTATCGGAATGTGTAACGACCCGACCAGTAGTTTTGAGCTGTAGCCGTCGTTCAACGGTTTGAGGCCGTGAGCAACTTCGTTTCAGGTATTATGACTTGTACGTGTGGTCGGAATTAAATCTCGGGAAGTTTAGAGTTGGTTTGGAAGGAAAATTCTCATTTCAGAACCCTTAAGTTGGAAGAATCAACTAAGATTGGAATTTTGAGTAAACGGCCTCCGAATTAGGATTTGAAGGTTCCAACAGGTTCATATGATGCTTTCGGACTTGGGCGTATGTCCGGATCGGGTTTTGGATAACCCGGGAGTGTTTCGGCGTATATTGTGGAAGTCAGCATTTTTGAAGGAATTTCCTAAGTTTGGCTTGAGCGCATTTCAGTGATGTGGATGTCCGTTTGGGATTCCGAGTCTGGGAATAGCTTCGTATGGTGATTCTGGAGTTGGGAGCGCGCTCGGAGGTGAATTTGGATGTCCGTAGGTCATTTTGAAGTCATTTGGCTAAAGATAGCAGTTTGAAGGTTTTGAGAAATCCGACCGGAAAAGGAAATTTTGATACCATGGTCGGAACGCGATTCTGGAAGTTTGAGCAAGTCCGTAAATTCGAATATGACTTGTGTGCAAACTTTGAGGTCAATCGGACGTGATTTGATAGGTTTCAACATCGATTTTCGAGGTTTGAAATTTCAAGGTCATAAAGTTTGAATTTTGGTGCGATTCGTGATTTCGGCGTTGTTTGATGTGATTTGAAGCCTCGAACAAGTTCATGGGATGTTAGGGTACTGAGTCGTGTGATTGGAAGGGGTCCCAGGGGCCTCAGTTGTGTTTCGGGATGGGTTTGGACAATTTTCCCCCTAACAGCTGCTTTTGTTTGCTGGTGTCACTGGTAAGCTATGCGATCACGGCCCATAGTGTGCGATCAGGGAGAAGGAATTTGAGGGGCTGGAATTTTGTCTTGTGCGATCATAGTTGTAGTTGTGCGATCGCACAGAAGAAAAAATTGAGGCTGCGGGGAATTTCTCTGTGCGACCGTAGGGACTGTTGTGCGATCGCACAAGAGTGTGTTTAGGGGCTTGGCATGTGCGAACCGGGAGAGGGCATGCGAACGCACAGGAGGAACTGAAGAGGCAGCAGGTTTGTCCTGTGCGATCGCATAGGCTTTCATGCGATTGTATAGAGGGGTCAAAACTGGGCAAGGCAGTGTTTTAAAAACGGGTTCTTGGCTCATTTCTTCTATTTTTCATCTTGGCATGGAAATTTTAGGGGGCTTCAAAGGGGGATTTTCATCATTCATTACAAGGTAAGTAAATTCCTCCTGTTTTTAAGATTTATACAAGTTATATGCATGGATTAAACATGAAAATATTTGAAAAATTTGGAATATATTGAAGAAACCTAGAAACCGGTAATTTGGATTTTTAGCCACCAATTCGATCATGGAATTGTTGCAAATATTAGAGTATATTTTCATTGGTTTGTCGTTGTTTGGACAGTTTTGGGGCGTTGTGCGTCCGTTAGAGTCGCCAGAAGGGTTTGGAAGCCGGTTATGGAATTTTATAGGGAGGTAAGTCTCCTTTCTAACTTTGTGAGGGGGAATTGTCCCCCTAGGCAAATTAATTAAGTATGTGCTATTATCTTCGGGGGTTACGTACACACGAGGTGATGGGAGTCCGTGCGTAGCTACTATTATGCCATGTCCGGGTAGTCTAGGACCTACTAGCATGCCTTACGCCTTGTACCTGTAATCCTGCCTATAATACTAAACTGCTAATATAATTGAAATCGTAATTGGATATCTGAAGAAGACTAGAGTTCATTTTCTTAATTATCTAGAAAGAGAATTGATTCCTCCGTGGATAATTGTCCTGATAGGGGTGTATTATGGAAATATCATTAAACTTGGCAAATGAGTTTCAAAACAAAGATTTAAGAGCTATATTTTATGTCCCTTTAAAAAGAATTTTACCACTCTCATTAGAAAACGACTTTCTTGATAAAATGGGGACTTATTGCGTGGACATGTGTAACTTCGGGTGCCTGAGTCACATGTATGATTCGCGAGCAGGATGACCCTGTATTTGTGTGTATTCATATGAGCACCTGAATCGCATGCATGATTCGCGAGCAAGCTAGCCTTATTATTTTATGTATAACCGCGTCGCATGATCAATTCATGAGCGGAGCAGATAGATGCATCTATGGTTCGAGCCGGTCGACCCTCGGCAGTCCACAATTTAATATTGTTGGTCCGCACCGTTCGACCCTCGACATTGATTGCGCATGATATTTACTATGTAGTTGCTATGATTTTTTCCTGATTACTGGCCTGTAATTTTAAGTTGACAACTGAAATGACAGAGATTTAAAGATATTATAGATTTTTGGAAGAAGTTGTTCCTTCCCGTTGATTAAATTGTTATTTGAATAAATCATGCATGATGATTAATTGTTATTAATATGACGAAGGATTAAAGTGTTAAATGTGGAAAGAGTTGATAATAATTATTCGTGATTTAAATAAATTGCCTAGGATATTCATGCTTAGTGCACATTTGAATATTCTAAATTGACTTTTAGCAAGTGTCTAATTTGACCTCCCGTCACTACCTCTCTGAGATTAAGTGGGCGACTTACTGAACACACGTTGTTTTTATACTCATGCTACACTTGTTGTTCATTTTATTGCACATGTACTTTCCTAGCAATGTGGAGGATTCAGAGACTTAGGCGAGTTGCATCATCCGGAGGTGATCCGCAGCTGACGGAGTCTCCCTCGTACAGTATTTACTTTCATTTTGAAACTTCCTTGTCCAATTTGTATTTCGGACAGGCCTTGTGATGATTGTATAAATTCTTAGAAATTGCTCATGTACTTGTGACACCAGGTTTTGGGATGTGTTGGGATATAGTTGCTAAATTGTAATAGTCAAACTATTGTTTTACTTAACAGATTTTTATTTAGTTAATATGTAATAAGGTGCAAGGAAATGTTTTTCATAAATGTTTAAACTGGAAATTATTTTGATTAATTAATGATTGGCTTGCCTGAAATGATGTCCGGCGCCATCACGACCTTATGAATTTTTGTTCGTGACAACATGGTATTAGAGCACTAGGTTCCTCACGAGTCATGAGAAAGTCTAGTAGAGTCTTGCGGATCAGTACAGAGACTCCTGTGCATATCTTCGAGAGGCTACAGGGCTGTTAGGAGTACTTCCCTTCTTGATTCCTCATCGTGTGATTCGATTCCTTTGAGGCTTATGCCTATGTTCATTCCTACTCAATCTTACGCGTCGCGAAGCACTTGCTATGAATCAGATGGAATGTGTTATGTTTGTCGGTGCTATGGTTTCTTCGGTTGCGTGGGGTCAGAGTATTGAGAAGAAGTATTGAAGAATGCGGTTGGCAGAGACCGTGAGGTGCGGTGGTTCACTACCAGATAAGTGTTGTTAATGAAGGCAAGTAAAGAAAGGTGATCTTTGGGGAGTTTGAGGTCGTGGTGACCTGATGGTTTAAGAGCTACAGGGAATGATATTAAATTGAGGCTAGGCGGTGGTTCAATTTCTAGCAGGCCAGGTGTAAAAAGCGGAAGTCGAGCAGTCGCTAAGTGGGGGAGTCCCACCATCTGCAGTTGGGTTGTAGGATTGTATTCTCACGGGGTTGCGAATTGTCGTCGTGTTGGCAAGTTATCTCAGCTAAGGGAAAGGAGTAAACTGGTGATTGTGCGTGGGATTTGATGAATTTGTGAAAGAGTTGGCCCTGCCGGACCAGGGTTAGGCTTTGGAAGATTCAGAATTTTGCTTAAGGTATAGGTGAGTTGTCAGAATAGTGACTCAGTCACGTGCTTCAAGGAAAAGGGTGTTCATGTGCTAGAAGAGCCTTCTAATTGATTGTATTTGGGACCAGTCAGAGTGGGTGACTCTCAATAGCGGTCCTAGTGAATTAAAAGTTAAGAATGCGGCGTTTAAGGGTTTTAGGCAGCAGTATGATCGAGAATTAAGCTTTTGCGGAGTAATTTCGGAGAAAAATGAGGATGGTTGGAATGTTCTATAATATGTTTCAGCATGCAAGATAGTATTGGAGGAGTGAGTTAAGTAAACTCGTGATTGTAGAAAGATTATAAGGAGGGTATGAGACGGGTCGCGAGATTTAGGCAGCATAGTCTCGTGAATCAAGGTCACTCGGGATGAGTAAGGGTTGAATTTGCTATGAGTTTAAGGAAGTCGCTATTATTTCTGAGGCAAGTGAAGATGATTAAAAGAAAATATATTGATTAGCCATGGTTGAAATGGCACATTTACGACATTGATCAGTTCCTTCGGTGTGATTAAGTTATGCATGCGGTTTGTGCTAGTGTGTGCGGGGCTTGTCGGTCGTCGTAATGGGTTTCATGTGAGAGCATTCGAGTATTATAGCCTGTCAGGTGTAGGTGGATCTCGAAAGGGTTATGGTGGTATAGACTACTACTTAAGGATTTGCATGTTGGGTGATTGTGGGAGTTCACTCGTGTGTTGAGATGGTACTCCTGAATTGAGTTAAGCAAAAGGTTTCTATATGATGAAGTGTTCACCCTATTAGTGGTTCAGAAGTTATGATGGAATTCTCGCGCTACCTCATATTGGCATGTTAGGTGCGGTAAGCAGTATGTAACTGGGAGTAAGAATCGAGATTGCGGTTCGGTGTTAATAAGGATGTCATGAGCTCGAAAGAGCAAGAAAAAGTGATTTGAAAGTTAAAGAATAAGCTGGTGTTATCTTCAGTGTCACCTGAGATAGATATTCGGTGGAAGAGGCTTTGTACCTGGTTATGGGTTCTTGCTTTGTCTTACAACATATTATGGCCAGTGGTGGATTTGCAGACTTGCTACCTTGTGTGGAAGGTCGTGGAAGCATGACCGTGAAAAGATTGTATAAGTGTGACATATAGTCACTTGATGGATTGAAGATTTGGACTGAGTATAAAGGAGTGCACTATTGTTTATTTGGGAATTTATGCCTGGAAGGCGTTCAGTTCATTTGGTGGATTGTGGGGTGTTTGTCCCGGCTTTGATGGTTGTTATCGCGTATTATGAGAGAACGTGGGTTAATATGGACCCAGGTCAAAGCTATTAGCTTACTTTGGTGCGAGCAAGGTAGACTCGATGTTTGTGGATGGATTTAGATATGATTATGGGCTCTGTATAAGCCAGGCATGTTCATTTTAGTAGAGCACTTTCGTGTAAAGGTATTAGAACAGCATATGTTGCTCCATCTTCATCAAATTTATGCGATATTGTGATTTTTGTCGTGTGAGTTGTGAGACAGCTTGATTATTTCCTATGTGTTGAGGTCCCACGTAGTGGGGATGTTATGTGAGCATGATAGCTCTTGAGATCCAGAGTGTGTATATATATATATATATATATTTCGCACCTCAGTTGTGCTTGAGTTTTGTAGCCTACGGCTTTATCAGTCTCCCCAGGATGGTATTATCCACTTAGCGTGCTTATGATCGATATTCAGTAATTTGTGATAGTGCGCAAACCAACTCCGTATATATCTTCTCATGTAAATTTTATGTGTGGATCGGGTGGCACGTCACCACGAGCATGTTATTTGGATCGGGTTGCACGCCGCAACAGTGTGATGATGAATAAGGTTCCTATATTTATTTTCATATGTTTTACTTCCTATTTTCTGAGAAAATTTCATATCAGTTGCGTGAGTTGAATAGTACCTTCCTGAGTCATTTCTTACCTATCATGTTCAAGTAATGGCCTATTGGCGCGACGTGGTATCATGTGAGGCTGTTGGTCATGTTTGGGGTGATTTGTTGTCTGAGTAGTTCATACTGGGTAAGACGAGATTATCGGATAAGGGATAATTGGGATAAGGTTATGTGAATTGTATATCAAAGAACAAATACCATTATTCAGGTTCATAATGAGGTGATGATTCTAGTCAAGATGAGGCATTCAATGATTTGTTAACTCTGCAGTTGGGTATGAATTACTACACATCTCCTCCATTGTGGTAGTATCGTCAGCATTATAGCAGGATGCATGTATATTTGTTATGAGGTGCATCGGGAGCACCAGATTCGTGAAAATTTGGCTATTAAGGTTCAGGGAGTGCCATTGTGGTCAGATGATGAGTTATGCGGTGCATGGTGTTGATTATGCAAAGGTATGCAGTCATGTTCTGGTATATCGTGTGGTAGTTGATACGGTGTTTATATGTTGGAAGTAGGCCTGGCAGATAATTTAACTGTTGGAACTAGGTTCTGAGCTTATCATATGGATAAAAGAAGAAATCTTCAGATTTGATCAAGATAATGTGCTCAACTAGGTTATGGTAACACGGCCAGGTGCTATAGGTGTTAAACAATGATTCCACATAACTCCAAAGCAGTTCTTAGCACGTTCGAGGACGAACATCTATTTAAGTGGGGGAGAATGTAGAGACCCGTCCGGTTGTTTTGAGCTCTAGCGCGTCGTTCAGCGGTTTGAGGACGTGAGAAGCTTCGTTTCAGGTATTATGACTTGTAGGTGTGGTCGGAATTTAATTTCGGGAAGTTTAGAGTTGGTTTGGAAGGAAAATATCCATTTCAGAAGCCTTAAGTTGGAAGAATCAACTAAGATTGGAATCTTGAGTAAACGACCTCTGAATTAGGATTTGAAGGTTCCAGCAGGTTCATATGATGATTTCGGACTTGGTATGTCTGGATCGGATTTTGGATAACTCGGGAGCATTTCAGCATATAGTGTGGAAGTCAGAATTTTTGAAGGAATTTCCTAGGTTTGGCTTGAAGCGCATTTCAGTAATGTGGATGTCCATTTGGGATTCCGAGTCTTGGAATATCTTCGTATGGTGATTCTGGAGTTGGGAGCGCGATCGGAGGTGAATTTGGATGTCCGTAGGTCATTTTGAAGTCATTTGGCTAAAGATAGAAATTTGAAGGTTTTGAGAAATCCGGCCGGAAATGAATATTTTCATACCGGGGTCGGAATGCGATTCCGAAAGTTGGAGCAACTCTGTAATGTCGAATATGACTTGTGTGTAAAATTTAAGGTAAATCGAACGTTATTTGATAGGTTTCGTCATTGAATGTGGAGGTTTGAAATTTCAAGGTTCATAAAGTTTGAATTTTTGTGGGATTCGTGATTTCGGCGTTGTTTGATGTGATTTGAAGCCTCGAACAACTTTGTGGGATGTTATGGGACTGAGTCGTGTGATTGGACGGGGTCTCGGGGGCCTCGAGTGTGTTTCGGGGTGGTTTCGGACCATTTTACCCCTTCCTGCTGCTGCTGTTTGCTTGTGTCACTGGTAAGTTATGCGATCGCGGCCCATGGTGTGCGATCGCGGAGAAGGAATTTGAGGGGCTGGAATTTTGTCTTGTGCGATCGCAATGGTAGTTGTGAGATCGCACAAGGGTATGTTTAGGGGCTTCTAGCGCTTGGCCTGTGTGAACGCGGGAGAGGGCATGCGAACGCACATGAGGAACCGAGGAGGCAGCAGGTTTGGCCTGTGCGATCACATAGGCTTTCATGCGATCACATAGAGGTGTCAGAACTGGGCAGGGCAGTGTGATTTTGGGAGGCATGGTGATTTTGGGAGGCTTCAAAGGGGGATTTTCATCATGCATTACAAGGTAAGTAAATATCTCTTGTTTTTAAGATTTATACAAGTTATATGCATGGATTAAACATGAAAAATTTTGAAAAATTTGGAAAATATTGAAGAAACCTAGAATATGGTAATTTGGATTTTTAGCCACAAATTCGAGCATGGAATTTAGAGTAAATTGTATATTTGAACTTGTGTATCTTTGGGTAGAATATATCTTCGAGAAATTTCAGATTCCGGGCGCGTGGGCCAAGGGAATTTTGGTTATTTCGCTAAGCGGGGTTGGGAATTATATAATTTTGAATTGTTGCAAATTTTAGAGTATATCGTCGGAAGGGCTCGGAAGCCGGTTATGGAATTTTGGAACGAGGTAAGTCTCCTTTCTAACTTTGTGAGGGGGAATTGCCCCCCTAGGCGAATTAATTAAGTATGTGCTATTATCTTCGGGGGCTACGTACACACGAGGTGACGTGAGTCCGTGTGTAGCTACTATTATGCCATGTCCGGGTAGTCTAGGACCTACTAGCATGCCTTATGCGTTGTATCTGTAGTCCTGCCTATAATACTAAACTTCTAATATAATCGAATTCGTAATTGGATATCTGAAGAAGACTAGAGTTCATTTTCTTAATTATATAGAAAGAGAATTGATTCCTCCGTGGATAATTGCGTACCTAATAGGGTTCTATTATGGAAATATCATTAAACTTGACAAATGAGTTTCAAAACAAAGATTTAAGAGTTATATTTCATGTCCCTTTAAAAAGAATTTTACCACTATCCAGAGAAAACGACTTTCTTGATAAAATGGGGACTTATTGTGTGGACATGTGTAAATTCGGGTGCCTGAGTCGCATGTATGATTCGCAAGCAGGATGACCCTGTATTTGTGTGTATTCATATGAGCACCTGAGTCGCAGGCATGATTCACGAGCATGCTAGCCTTATTATTTTATGCATAACCGTGTCGCATGATCCATTCGCGAGCGGGGCAGTGTCACGACCCAAATCTCCCTCCGTTGGGTTTCGTGATTGCACCTAGTCTTAAGGACTAGGTAAGCCTAATTTTCATGGAATAATCAACAATAATAAATAAAATCTAATGTTTTTCTGGAACCAGTGATTCTTTACACATTGTATATTCCCAAAACTCGGAAGTACAAGTCATAAGCTTTTAAGAATTTACACTAAAACTCCTAAAAATAGAACTGTTCAGAAATAAGTACAACAGTGCAAACAAAAATATAAGATGGTGACTCCGAAACCGCGAACGCTGAAGCGGTTTTACCTTGAGTCTCCACAACAGCAACCACGTTACTGACAATCAATCGGCCGGCTATGCGAAAACTTGGAGTCTGCACAAAAAATATGTGCAGAAGAGTAGTATGAGCACACCACAATGGTGACCAGTAAGTATCAAGACTAACCTCGGTGAAGTAGTAACAGGGACTAGTCAAGACACCCACTGGTCTAATAAAACTGAACAAGTATCAATATAGGAATCAGGGAAATGATGATATACACATAAAGGCTGCGCAATATAGCTAACGAGACAGTGAATTTGATATAGAAGGAACACAATAAATATCAGCGGAAAGACCATGAAGTAACACAAAGACTGAATAGAACACAAACAAATCCGGCATATAAATATGCAACACGTACATGGAATGACTCAAAAACTTCAACCACTTCTACATCAAATTCATAGTCATCTCCACGAGGTTTCAAACCTCGGACGAATCACCATTTACGGGTCCCAATATTCAAACCCTAACACTTGGCATCTTGCGCCCTCATTCGAATACTAACTGCACGGACGACTCATGTGCCAATTGGGTCATTCCCACCCATACTGTAAGCACAAAAAGAGTATCTATACTTGACAAAAACAAGGAGTCATGAATCCATTAGTAGTACTTAAGTACGTGTATGCTTGTGCATGTGTCCTAACATGATTTCAACAACCAATAGACATAAGGAAAACAAAAGGGGATACACGTACATTTCATCTCATAAGTTTCCACACGAATAAATTCACACGGTATTCCAGTACTTAATATCAACAACAAGGAATGCCCCTAGGCCAACACAATTATCACAACCAATCCCTGACATATCTCACCTTGTCACGCCATGTGTGCAATAGTAAAATATATGCCCGCCTTATTTCGCCACACGTGCATAAACATGTTCCCACCTTGTCACCCCACATGCGCAATCCTCAGTCTCATATCCTGCATTATCACGCCGCATGTGCAATATCAATAGTAAACATGACACGGCAGAAACCTCGTGCAAATCCCCATATCAACAACCGCACGAGAAAAACCTCGTCCATCACCAAAACAAGTACAACAACAACAACGACAACAATTCAAGATACAATTACTATATCAACTCAAGAACCTTCGACCACAAGATAGGAAAAACTAGTTCACAAGAAATAAACATAAGAAGGAGAGATAGGCATATTACAAATCACTCAACAAGGAAGGAAAATAGCATGTAACAACCGCACCTAATTACACGGGTGAGCAACAAGAAATCAACACAAATCCGATTACTCGATATAAGGGCAAGTCACCAAGGTATAGAATATATAACTTCTTTTAAGGTTGAGCAGTTACGAGAATATTCAACAAATTTCCACTTAAGGACAAGCAACAAAGAATAATCATAAATTCATTTTAGACCAAAATAATTATAGGTTGAGATGAAGATAATTGCAAATTTGAGATACGCAGTTAAGAAGATATAGCATGACAGTAAAGGGAATAAGATCTTCAGATAAGTCAATTAGGAGTCAAATAGGCAATAGGAGTAAATTCAAAAGTAAGAACATCCACATTTTTAGAAAAATAAGGATGACACTATAAATTAGGAAATTCAATCATGCTAAGGACAATTCATACTGCGAATATAAGGACCTACGATTCTTAAAGGGTCAACTTTAAACAAACAAGTCCGAGCATGCACTCGTCACCTTGCGTACACGGACTACAATCAACATAGAAGACTCAAATCCTAAGGGGAAATTCCCCCACACAAGGTTAGGCACTTACCTCAACCGCTCAAATAAAACTTGAAATCACGTTCTTTCCACGGGTATCCGACTCCCAATGGCCCAAATCTAATCAAATAAATAATACTACAAGAAACTAGTTTAACTAATAAATTCGAAGCTAAGACGCGAAATTAGGAAGATTTCCCAAAAAGTACCCCGGGCCCACGTATCGAAATCAGGTAAAATTTACAAATTATGAACACTCGCTCTATTATGAGAACACTCGAACAAAAATCATCAAAAATCGACGTCAAAATCTCACTCAAATCTCGAATTTTCTATTGGGAATTTTTTTCTCCTATTTCCAAAGTTTTAATCTTGATTTACTTGATAGAATGAGGAAAACCACAATAGATTAATGAAATAAAACCAAATTCAACTAAGAAATCATTACCCACAAGATTCCTCTGAAAATCCGCCAAAGAATCGCCTTCTCCTGAGCTCAAAATAAAAAATGGAGTGAAAATGAACAACACTCGGTTCTCTCCCATTTTTTGCCCAGCAATCCTTGCAACTGCGGAAATCACTAACTTCCACATCTCCGCACCTGCGCATAAGGTCACGCACCTGCGGGCTCGTAGGTGCGACCAAAACCTCGCACCTGCGCCTCAGGCCTGACTCTCCAAATTCCGCATCTGCGGGCTCCCCTTTTGCGCCTGCGATCTTGCACCTACGACTACCCATCCACAGGTGCGGAAAAACACTAGAACTCCAAAAACCAGCAAGTCAGCAAACTCTAAAATCCCAAAAACAATCCTTTAACCACCCGCAACAGACCCGAGGCCCCCGAAACCTCGACCAAATGTACCAACCAATACTATAAGTCCATACGAACTTAGTCAAGCCTTCAAACTGCTTCAAAAACATCAAAATCGCTAATTGTGCATGGGTTCAAGCCTTTGACCTATAAAGTTTCCAAAATCCACAACCGATGCCAAAACACATCAAAACTAGTCCGAATGACATGAACTTTGACACACATGTCTCAAATGACAGTACGTACGTACAACCACTTTCAGAATCCCATTTCGAGCCCGATATCAAATTTTCACTTATCAGCCGGAATCGCCAAAATTCTAACTTCCGCCGAATTGCCTCAAGTTACTCTACGGACCTCCAAAACCAATTCTGGGCGCGCTCCTAAGTCCAAAATCATCATACGAAGCTGTTGGCATCACCCAAAACTCATTCTGAGGCAGTTTACTCAAAAGTCAAACCTCCGGTTAACTTCCATCCTTAAGCTTCAAAAATAGAAATTTTTCCTTCCAATTCGACTCCGGATTATCGCAACTGAATCAAACCACGCACACAGGTTGATATATACGATGCAAAGCTGTTCAAGACCTAATGCCACCAAACAGAGCTTTAATTCTCAAAATGACTGATCGGGTCGTTACAGGCAGACATATGCATCTATGGTTCGAGCCGTTCGACCCTCGGCAGTGCACAGTTTATTATTGTTGGTCCGCGCTGTTCGACCCTCGGAATTGCTTGCACATGATATTTATTGTGTAGTTGCTATGATTTGTGCCTGATTACTGTCCTGGAATTTTAAGTTGTCAACTGAAATGACAGAGATTTAAAGTTATTAAAGATTTTTGGAAGAAGTTGTTCCTTCCCGTTGATTAAATTGTTCTTTGAATAAATCACTCATGATGATTAATTGTTATTAAATGACGAAGGATTAAAGTGTTAAATACGGAAAGAGTTGATAATAATTATTCCTGATTTTAATAAATTTCCTAGGATATTCATGCTTAGTGTCACATTTGAATATTCTAAATTGACTTTTAGCAAGTGTCTAATTTGACCTCCCGTCACTACCTCTCTGAGGTTAGGCGGGCGGCCTACTGAGCACACGTTGTTTTTGTACTCATGCTACACTTTTTGTGTATTTTATTGCACAGGTACATTCATAGCAATGTGGAGGATTCAGGGACTGAGGCGAGCTGCATCATCCGGAGGCGATCCGCAGCTGACAGAGTCTCCCTCGTACAATATTTACTTTAATTTTTATACTTCCTTGTCCAATTTGTATTTCGGACAGGCCTTGTGATGATTGTATAAATTCATAGGAATTGCTCATGTACTTGTGACACCGGGTTCTAGGATGTGTTGGGATATATTTTCTAAAGTGTAATATTCAAACTATTATTTTACTTAACAGATATTTATTTAGTTAATATGTAATAAAGTGCAAGGAAAGGTTTTTCATACATGTTTAACCCAGAAATTATTTCGATTAATTAATGATTGGCTTGCCTTACAATGATGTCCGGCGCCATCACGACCTTATGGATTTTGGGTCGTGACAGAATGGGTATTCGGATTTTTCTAAAATTTGTCGGGTTCGAAGTGCGGGCCTGGTGGTCGACTTTTGGGTTGATTTTTATAATTTTGTAAAGATTGAAACTTTATTAGTCGGAATAGTTCCTTATACGATTTAAGTGTACTTTGAAGTTGTTTTAGTTGATTCTGAGCCGCCCAGAGGTCTTTCTGCCCGAGAAGTTCACTTTTGATTACCGGGTTGTTGTCTTTGAGGTATGTATCTTGCTTAACCTTGTGTGCGGGAACTGCCCCTTAGGATTGATTCTTCTATGTTGATTGTAGCCCGTGTAAGCGAGATGACGAGTGCGTACTCGGGCTTATTTGAAAATAGGTTGGCCTTTTAGGATTCTTAGGTCCTTATATTCCTTGTGTATGAAGTTGTATTTGTTATATCTGAGTTCCGATTGCTAGTTCATCTCTTTCTTCTTAAATTAGAAATTACTTGCTTAGTTTTCCTTTGTTGCTTATTTGATCTTAATTAACTTAACTGAAGACTTTACCTTTTCTACCGTCGTTCTATATCTTCCTTCATAAACTGTCTATTTGACTAGAATTAGCATAATCTCGCCCTATAATTGTTTAGCAGTGATTGGAATATCAATACGTTGACGTCAAGCATGCCCGTGAGTCGTACATTGTGATTTATATGATTTTCCCTTAAGTGCTACTTAGGTTTAGTTGATAATCATCCAGGTTGATGGTATTTCCTTGGTGTTGCCTATTACTGAGCATTGTTCAAGCTGAGTTTTATTCCGTAAAGTTGATTGTTTAGGCAATATTGGTTATAACTGTTTTCCTTGCCGGGATGATTGGTTTCTTATTGATGACATGACTATTGTGAATCGTTGCTATATTTCTTTTGTTTTCCCCTCGTTATCTCGTTTCACTTGTGCTTGGCATTCCCTTCAGTGGCTACTTCTTATGAGTGAGTTTTTACCATTATTGTGATTCAAGTCTTTGTATTGATTTGCTCGTCACACCTTGCATTCTGTCTTTTGTTGCTTTTGCGTCTGTTGTGTCAATGTATGTTGTTTCTATCGCATTCTTGTTGTTTTCCTCAGTTGGCTGCATTGCATATTTAAATTTTGATTACAGACGTATTCCGGGAGCTTTCCCCTTGTACTGCATTGCATATTTCAGTTGGGACTACAGACGTATTCCGGGAGTTTTCCCACTGTACTGCATTGCATATTTAAATTGGGACTACGAACCTATTCCGGGAGATTTCTCCCTGTACTGCATTGCATATTTAAATTGGGACTATGGACGTATTCTGGGAGCTTTCCCCCTGTACTGCATGACAATTCTGAGTTACAGACTGAGTTCCGCTAGATTTATCTTGAGGAGATTATGATCGAAAGACTTTTATTGAAAAGTATAGCTGAAAAGGTATTTTCCTTAAACAAAATTATGTTTGAAGGACTTTTATTTCAAAGATATATTTGAAAAGAATTTGTCTTGCAGAAAATGATATTGAAATACATTTATTGGGGAAGTATATTTGAAAATCATGTATTTTGAAAGAACTATCTTTTAAAGATTTCTCTTTCTAATATATATATTCGGAGAAAGTATGTTTCAAGGAAAATGGTTCTATCTTTAAAGCTTTCAATATAAACTAATGTTTAAAAGTTTTCACCAATTTATTGGGATTATTAGCTAAGGCCCGATGTGAACAAATTGACTCAGTGCTGAGTTACCAGTGTTTTTATTGTGTGGTGGTTTCCTGTTTTGGCTCGTATTTCTGTCCATTCTTCTGTGTACTATTATGTTGTTTTGTTGATTAATTTTTGGTAATTCCTTCCGCATTATATTGTCATGTTACTAATTATATCGTAAAATCTTTAAATAGATATTATGTTCGGTCATTTCTATATTGATGTCTGTTTAATTAATTAGAACAGTGGTGTCTTGACTTGTCCTCGTCACTACTTCACCGAGGTTAGTCTTGATACTTACTGGGCACCGCTATGGCGTGCTCATACTACACTTCTGTGCATTTTTTTGTGCAGATCCAAGTAATTGTTGTTAGTAGCTGCGCGGATCATTGCCGAGGAGACTCAAGGTAACCCGCTGCTGCGTTCGCAGGCTTCAGAGTCACCTTCCTATTTCTATTCAACTGTCCTTACTATTTCTAAATAGTTTTAATTAGGAGTTGTAGAAAAAATTCATAGAGCTTATGACTTGTATTACTGGTTTTGGTAATTTTTTAATTCTGTCAAGATTTCTATATCGAGATTATTAGATTTCCCTTATTTTTGTTGTTATTCAGTAAATGTTAAGCTTACCTAGTCCCTAAGACTAAGTTTCATCATGATACCCAGCTGAGGGAAATTTGGGTCGTGACATATAAGCTATAAAAATTATTATAAACTATAATAAAATTATTATTAACTATAAAAATCTATTGTATTTAACTATATAATTATTATAAATAATTATAAACTATAAGCCTAATCCTTACCAAAAATTATATTAACTAGGTAATTAATTTTAATAGATTATAATAACATCTATGAAAGTAAATTTTCTACGTTATATTTAAGTATATGAGTAATTTCACACACATACATACACTATATTGTCTTTGATGATCAATCTTATATATTACTACGTACAAATAATTAATCAATTGATAAATCAAATATAATATTATTCTATTTTAGGTCGAGACATTTTATTTTTTATATTAATCGATATAGGTCAAAACGTTTTGTTTTTAATATTCATTGATGCATCTAAATAAGTGATAAGTTGATGAGTCAATTTACAAGTCTATCAATCCATAAAAGAACCCGACCCTGTGTTCCTAGCGCTTCATGTTATTATATATATACGGCTATCAAAGTATACACACACACACACACACTTCATTGTAATGCTTTAATTATATATATAGCTTGTTATAGTATATGTTAGTGTGTGTATATATATAACACACACACACTTAGTTATGCTACTTTAACTACATAAATAACATGTTATAGTATATGTTAGTGTATTCATTATTTGTATTATAAAAGAGTTAACAGATTACATTCATTCATCACTAATAATACATGACATAGATTAATAGATATAGATTGAGACATTTTGTTTTTACTATTAATAAATATAGATCAAACATTTTATTTTTTATATCCAACGATGCATCTGAGTAAGTTATAAGTCGATGAATCAATTTAAAAATAAATAAATTTTATGATAAATTATACATACTAATTAGGATCTTCACAAGTCTATCAATCCCTGAAACAACCCGACCCTTCCAAAGGGTTCTGTTCTTTTAGAGATTGATAGACTTGTCTAGATCCTAATTAGTATATATAATTTATCATCAAATATATCTGTTTGTAAATTGATTCATCGACTTATAACTTACTCAGATGGATCGTTGAATATTAAAAACAAAATGTTTGACCTATATGGCAGGGTCGGGTTCTTTTAGGGATTGATAGACTTGTGAAAATACTAATTAGTATATATAATTTATTGTCACGACCCCAAATCTAAACCAGTCGTGATGGCGCCTATCGTGGAACTAGGCCAGCCAAATCCACACTCAAATCGTAAATAATCTTCCATTATATCATTACTAAATTGATAACCCATACAGGTTTCTTTTAAAATAGATAAAGCTACACCGAATATTACATACAATCCCGAGATCCCGGAGTCACTGGTCATGAGCATCTACAACTCGGTTCCTGAAATCTATAATAATAAGCAAGAGAGAGAGCAAGGCTGCGGACGCGTCTAGCTACCTCGCAAAATCTCCGGGAAGTCTCTGGTACAGATATACAACTCACTTAGCCCTAGCACCTGGATCTGCACACAAGGTGCAGGGAGTAATGTGAGTATGCCAACTCAGAAGTAATGAAAATAAATCAGGTCTGAGTAGTAAGAAACACGTAAAGTCAAATCATCATTTCACAATAAGCACACTCTTTCTTTCTAACAGCGTATACTTTAAATCATCACGCTTAAAAGCCGATTTCAGGGAAAATCATTTGGAAATATACTTGCCAACAATTTCAACATAACTTTCAAGAAGTTTAGTGTAAAAATGATAAAAATCATAAATAAATAAAAGCCTCTGGGGCAAAACATATTTCATAAGTTCAGAGTGAATGTGGTAAAATCATAAGTAGCCCCGGGCAAAATATGTATCAGGAACTGCCCCTCGGGCATAACATCACTCAGAATCAGCCCCGAGGGCATACCTCAAAGTCACTCATAATCAGCCCCTCGGGAAACCTCACAGTCACTCATACCTCCCAATCACTCGTCACTCGGCGCTCGACACTCGCACTCAGTAGGTACCTGTGCTCACTAGGGGTGTATAAAGACTCCGGAAGGGCTCCTTCCGCCCAAGCGCTAATATCAAGCCACCTCATGGAATATCATATCCTCACTATGAGGCCCTCGGCCTCACTCGGTCAGGAACTCTCAAAAAGCCACTCGGGTTGTCAGTAAAACGGGGTACTTGGCCTAAAACATCATTTTATATCTCTAAATAATGTAAATAAGGATGAGTTTCGAAATAAGTTAAACATAATATGACTAAGTTTAAATCATAAGTCAACACAGTGAGGAAATAACAGTAAAAGCCCCCAAGGGTTCTAAACAAGTAGGCACAAGGCCCCAAATATGACAATAGTCTTAAAACACGATTTAACATATGATTTGAAAGTAAACACGCAACTCAATAGTTGCCACGGGAAGGAACAGGTCCAAATCCACAATCAGTGCACGCCACACACTCGTCATCCGGCATTTGCGCCACTCCGAAAATAGTGAAAAAAATAAGAAGTCCGGGGTTTCATACCCTCACGACAAAATTTACAGTCATTACTTACCTCAAACCGACCCAAATACTAATCCGCGATGCTCTTTCTCTTTCCACTTGAATTTGCTCCCGACCGCTCCGAATCTATCCAAAACCATATTAATACCATCAATATACGCTAAAGGAATAAGGCCCACTCGAAAACTATCAAAGTTAGGCAAAATTCCCGAAATTGGCCAAACCCGGTCCTCGAGCCCTCTTCAATTTGCTCCCAAAATTCCTCCGCCTGCATGGAAAAGTGATGAAAGTGCCAAAAAAATCGCTAAGGGCCCGTTATATATGACCTGCCCAGCAATTCCCGCACATGCGACCTCACTAGTGCACTTGCGGACCCGCACCTGCGGTCCCAGGTGCGCACCTGCGCATCCGACTTAAGTCCCTACTTCCGCACCTGTGGAACTCTTCTCGTGCCTGCGGGCTCACTGGTGCGACCAGGCATCCACACCTACGCTCCTAGGCTAGGTTTCCCTCTTCCGCTCCTGCGCAGAGTTTTCGCACCTACGGACCTTATGTCGGCGATCTTCCTTCCCAGGTGCGACCACACCAGCTGTAACGACCCGACCGGTCGTTTTGAGCTCTAGCGCATCGTTCAGTGATTTGAAGTTGTGAGCAGCTCCATTTCAGGTATTATGCCTTTTAGGTGGGATCAGAATTGAATTTCGGGAAGTCTAGAGTTGATTTGGAAAGAAAATTCTCATTTCAGAAGTCTTAAGTTGGAAGAATCAACTAAGACTAGAATTTTGAGTAAACGACCTCCGAATAAGGATTTGAAGGTTCCTGTAGGTTCGTATGATGATTTCGGACTTGGGCGAATGTCCGGATCAGGTTTTGGATAACGCGGGAGCGTTTCGATGCATATTGTGGAAGTCAGCATTTTTGAAGAAATTTCCTAAGTTTGGCCTGAAGCGCATTTTAGTGATGTTGATGTCCGTTTGGGATTCCGAGTCTGGGAATAGCTTCGTATGGTGACTCTCGAGTTGGGAGCACGATCGGAAGTGAATTAGGATGTCCGTTGGTCACTTGTCTAAAGATAGAAATTTGAAGGTTTTTGAGAAATTCGACCGGAAGTGGAAATTTTGATATTAGGGTTGGAATGCGATTCCGGAAGTTGGCGTAGGTCTTTAATGTCGAATTAGACTTGTGTGCAAAATTGGAGGTTAATAAGATGTGATTTGATAGGTTTTGGCATCGAATGTGGATGTTTGAAAGTTCTAAGTTCATTAAGCTTGAATCGGGTTGCGATTCATGATTTCGGCATTGTTTGATGTGATTTCGAGGCTCGAATAAGTTTTAATGAGGTATTGGGTCTGGTTGGTAGTTTTGGTTGAGGTCTCGGGGGCCTCAGGCGTGTTTCTGATGCTTAACGGGTCGATTTTTGTCTTGAGAGGTTTGCTGGGTTTCTGGTGTGAGTGCAGCAGGTATTTACTCTATGTGATCGCGTGAGTGGGTGTGCGATCGCATAGAAGGATTTGGAGTCTGCTTGGTTTTGGCTTGTGCGATCGCGGGTAATTGTTTGCGATCGCATAGAAGGATTTGTGAAGGCTGCTGGATTGTCCTATGCGATCGCAGGGTCTGGTGTGCGAATGCATAGGGGAAAAGGGAGCAGGGGGCATGGGGTCCCTTTGGCCTATGCGAACGCGGGTAGGGGACCGTGATCGCGGAGTGTTTGCTCAAGGAAGCTCTGTGAACACGCTCGTGGGTATGCGAACGCAGGGAGTAATTGGGGCCTGGGCAGATTAGTTTATAGGAAAAATTTGTGGCCATTTCTTCATTTCTTCCTTGCTTTGGTCGATTTTGGAGGAGCTTCAAGAGAGGATTTGTTCATGAAATGTCTAAGTAAGTAAATTCCTCCTGTTTTTATGTTAAATACAAGATTATATGCATGAATTAGACATGGAAATTGGTAGGAAATTGGGAAATTTTAAGGGAACCTGAAAATGCTAATTTGGATTTTAGCCATGAATCTGAGCATGGAATTTAGAGTAAATCGTATATTTGAGTTAGTAAGTCTATGGGTAGAATATATATTTGAGAAATTTCGGATTCCGGGCACGTGGGCCCGAGGGCATTTTTGTCATTTCACTGAGCGGAGTTGAGAAATTATATAATTTGGAATTGTTGCAAGTATTAGAGTATATTTTCATTGGTTTATCGTTATTTGGATTGTTTCGGAGGGTTGTGCAACTATTTGAGTCGTCGGAAGGGCTTGGAGGCCGGTTATGGAATTTCGGAGCGAGGTAAGTCTCCTTTCTAACTTTGTGAGGGGGAATTTTCCCCCTAGGTGAACTAATTAAGTATGTGTTACTATCTGCGGGGGCTACGTACACTCGAGGTGATGGGAGTCCGTGCGTAGCTACTATTATGCCATGTCCGGGTAGCCTAGGACCCACTAGCATGCCTTACCTGTTGTACCTGTGATCTTGTCTGTAATATTAGACTGCTAATATAATCGAAAACTATAATCGAATGACTAAGGAAGATTGGAGTTTATTTTCTTAATCATCTAAAAGAGAATTTATTTCCTTCGCGGGCAATTGTATTTCCGGATAAGGCTGTATTATTAAACATTATAAAAACTTGGCAAATAAATTTCGAGAAAGGATTTAAATACTATTTTGTGGTTTTAAAAGAGAAATATGTCATTTACTTGAGTGTTTGTTTTCCCGACGTAGTCGGGGTTGACTGTTGATTGTGCCTGACTGCATGTGACTACTTCGCAATTTACATTCCGTGAGCGGAGTGTTATTTCCCCCACCCTCATGGGAGAGGGCCATATGCCACGACGGATTGAAAGATGCACTTTGGGTATGGTCCGTTCGATCCTTGGAAGTGCATATACATGAGTATTTTATTGAAAGATGCACTTTTGGTACGGACCGTTTGATCCTCGGCAACGCATAGACATGAGTATTTTATTGAGAGTTGCACTTTTGGTATGGGCCGTTCGATCCTCGGCAGTGCATAGAGATGATTGTTATGCCGGCTCAGACTGGTTGTCCTTATCCCGTATGCGCATGCTAAATTGTTAAATGTTTTTCATGAATTTTTAAAAGTGACACGATATTTGGGGGAAAACAAAGAGGAAATTGTTTATTTAAAATATTTGGGAGAAAATGAGGAAGTGGTAACTGTTTGTTTATTTCCTGTATTTACTTGGATTACAGTGCCTTATATATATGTTTTTTTACTACCTTTACATGCCTATCGTGTTCATCTTATGTTGTTAAATTAATTGTTGGACCCTAGTGAGTGTCTAATTCGACCTCTCGTCACTACCTCTCTGAGGTTAGGCGGGCGACTTACTGAGTACACGTTGTTTTTGTACTCATGCTACACTTGTTGTGCATTTTTATTGCACAGGTACCTTCATAGCTACATGGCTGGTTGGAGACTTAGGCGAGCTGCACCATCTGGAGGCGATCCGCAGCTGACAGAGTCTCCCTCGTACTGTATTTATTTTAATTTTAAATTTCCTCGTCTAATTTTTATTTCGGACATGCTTTGTGATGATTGTATAAATTCTTAAAAATCGCTCATGTACTTGTGACACCGGGTTCTGGGATGTGTTTGGATATAATTGCTAAAATGGAATATTCAAACTATTGTTTTACTCGACATATTTTATTTAGTTAATATGTAATAAAGTATAAGGAAATGCTTCTTTATAAATTTATAAAACAAGAGATTGTTTCAACTAATTAATGATTGGCTTGCCTGACAATGATGTCCAATGCCATCACGACCTTACGGATTTTGGGTCGTGACACTAGCAGTGGTGCACCAACACCAGTTTTGCTGCAATTTTCCATGTCCAAACCTCCATTAACCATCCGAACTCAATCTGGAGCCCCTCGGGACACCAACCAAATATACCAACACGTTATAAATCATCACCCAAACTTATTAGAATCCTCGGGACACTCAAAATAACATCGAAACACAAATTCGACTAATGATTCAAGCCTAAGAATCCTAAATCTTCCGAAAATCACCAACGACGCCGAAACAAATCAAAACACATCCGAATGACTTGCAAATTTGCACGCACGTCCAAAATGACATTACGAACCTGCTCCAACTTCCAGAATTCAATTTCGACCCCGATAGCCTATTTTCCCCTGCCGACCGGAAATTGCCAAAAACTAACTTTCGCCAATTCAAGCCTAATTCTATACCGGACATCAAAACCACATTCCGGACACACTCCATAGTCCCAAATCACCTAAAAAAGCTATCTGAACCATAAAATCTACATTCCGAGGTCGTTTACCAATAATTCAACTTCCGGTTGACTTTTTCGAACTATTAAACCAAGTCAAGAGACTAAGTGTTTCATTTCTCCCCAAAATTTGCTCCGGACCTGAGCCAACCAATCTAACACAACATAATGAAGTTGAAATGGGGGAAACGGGGCTATTACTCTCGGAACGACTGGACGGGTCGTTACATCCTCCCCCACTTAAACATACTTTCGTCCTCGAACGTGCCAAGAGTTGTTCTCCAACACCATCTAATTACCTCGTAACCTCACCATGCACATGCCCGGGGGTGATCCCACGTCACCCTATCCCATATAGATCCAATAGCACAACTAAACTTAAATTTCGAAATCCAACCTGACCCATAAATCTTAGAACCAAGCTCCCACTTCTGAAATAATTTACAAGATCAAAATTCCACAACTATAAACTGAATAAGTCTGGACACGCTGAATCAAGCCACATACGTAACCCTAGATGTAATCACATAATATACCGCATGACTCAAACACTCATAGCGATAATTCCTAATCACAATAGCTGCTCAAAACAACCCCATACCGGCAAATAACCTCTTATCAAGCAAGCCATGCTTTAACACTTTCATAAGGTGCCAATGAGGAAAGGAACACGTAGACAAATAACAACCATTCGTCCGATCACCCAGACAAGAAGCTCTCCCTTCCCAAATAGGGATTATAGCAGATTTCTAAGATGACTCCCGATATTTATCCTTCCAACTATGTTGTATACAATTCTGATAGTATTCATCCTAGGTCCAATGACGTTTTCTCACCCAACACAACCACTCTAGTGACATGAAACATCAATGCAATTCAAAGGCATAACCTGTGCAACTCGTGCACTCAATAGCAACATCCCAATGTAATCAATATATATAAAAGTGCCTGGCACTCATCGAAAAATCAAAACACACGAATCTGACACCAAGGATCATACCTCCACATAACACTGCTACAATGCGTGATATGTAGAATACATGATAATGTAGAAATGCCACACACCTTGGCACCTTCCAACGTAAATCTCAGTTCTAGCCAATATGCACCTTGAAGATCCTCAATTGTTACATATAACCTTGAATCTATCATAACCATTCTCGAGATTCATCCACTCTACTCAAATTTCGATTACTCCGATCAAGCACACAGAATGACCTGACTCCGTTTGCACAACAACATACTAGGAAAGTAGTCCACACACTTGAAGCAACAAGCAAATTCATACACTGCACACACTACACCGTTTACAATTACAACTCAATCATTCAGTAGAACTCACCTACCCATAGAGTACATTACAACCTGTATCGAAGAATTTCCATTACTCGAGTCATTCCCAGATTCCTCCTCTACACGTCATAAGTGATCCACCAATATACCTCGAACTAAAACCAATACAACACATAATCACACAATCAACTTATCATTAACAACCTCCCCCACTTGGCTCAAAGCCCACAATCAAAACAAATAATAACTCAGAATGACCACACGCTAACACCATTGTCATACCACAGTGAGATTCAACTTAATCCTTCATAAGCTCATATCTACTCAAACCATTTAACATCCCAAATCATCTCCAACCTCACATTCACCATTACAATAGCCGTGGCAACTCTCACAAGTGATCTAAACACAAAATGCAACATATATCAATTATTTGTAAAAGAGAACTTGCTACAAAACAACATAAGGATCACACAACCTCAGGACACCCCGCGGGACATAGCCCTACCTGCTTAGCCTGAAATTGATATCTCTCTACACACTTTTGGAGATCATAGCTATTACGCAATTTCTTTGCCCTCCTACATTATAACAAACCAATGCCTACCCTCGAGACATCATAATAAGCAGTATAAGAACCTGAAGCTAATGGCAGAACTAACATTGGATCTGCGGCCAAAGAAATCTTGAGCTTCTGGAAGCTCTACTCACACTCGTCTGACCACATGGATACCCTCACCGGACACCATGTGTCCCAAGAATGCTACTGAGCTGAGCCCCAAATAAATATACACACTTGGGGAACTTTGCATAAATCTTCTCCTCCATAAATCTCTCTGATACTGTCCTCAAATACTGAGTATGCTACCACTGGCTACGCGTATACGCCAGGGCTCCATCAATGAATACAATAACAAAAGAAGTGCTAATACAGATGGAATACACCGTTAATCAAATACATGGGCGCTACTGGAGCATTGGACAACCCAACAGACATCACCAGGAACTCATAACACAATAGAAGGATCTGTTTCACCCCACAACTGAACAACATAAGAGGTATTCACATACACTCACGACTCGAGGTCATGTGCCAACTCCAGATAGAAATCAAACACTCAATAGTCTTGCTACATATCCAGCCCATCCCCTTCTTGTCACAATCAAACAATATTAACACATCTCACCCTTAAATCACACTCACCACATAGACATCCAGTCATAAAGTCCCGTCAATAAGGACACCAACAGACATATAAGTCCCCAAATGCACGACTCACACAATCAAAATATTAGCACTCAATCCACAAAATGAATCCGGCCTCAAGTCCTCCAGACCGGCCCATTATCAACATGCTAAAATCACATCATCCATGGAACTCACAAGTCGTCGATGCACATCTAATACCAAGAGCTCACGTGCGCGTTCGAATACATGGAAGGAATTCAAGAGTTACGCCTTTGGATGAATAAAATGGATTCCCACGACAAGAATTCAAGCTCCAGCCTCTCGAAGATAAGTACAGACATCTCCGTACCGCTCCGCAAGACTCTACTAAACCTGCTCATGACCAGTGAGTCCTATGTAACTTAGCGCTCTAATACCAACTTGTCACGACCCCAATTCTAAAACAAGTTGTGATGGCGCCTATCGTGGAACTAGGCCATCCAAATCCACACTCAAATCGTAAATAATCTTCCATTTATATCATTACTAAAGTGATAACCCATAAAGGTTTCTTTTAAACATTTTTAAAATAGATAAAGCTACACCGAATATTACATATAGTCCCGAGATCCCGGAGTCACTGGTGATGAGCATCTACAGAAAATATACAACTCTGGAAAATAAACTCTATAATAGTAAGCAGGAGAGAGAGCAGGGATGCGGACGCGTGCAGCTACCTCGCAAAATCTCCTAGAAGTCTCTGGTACAGATACACAACTCACTCTGCCCTAACACCTGGATCTGCACACAAGGTGCAGGGAGTAATGTGAATATGCCAACTCAGTAATGAAAATAAATCAGGTCTGAGTAGTAAGAAACACATAAAGCCAAATCATCATCTCACAATAAGCACAGTCTTTCTTTCCAACAGTGTATACTTTAAATCATCACTCTTAAAAGCCGATTTCAGTGAAAATCATTTGGAAATATACTTGCCAACAGTTTCAACATAACTTTCAAGAAGTTTAGTGTAAAATTTGATAAATATCATAAACAAAGCCCCTCAGGCAAAAAATATTTCATAAGTTCAGAGTGAAAGTGTTAAAATCATAAGTAGGCCATCGGGCAAAACATGTATCAGAAACTGCCCCTCGGGCATAACATCATTCAGAATCAGCCCCTCGGGCATACCTTATAGTCACTCATAATCAGCCCCTCGGGCAACTTCACAGTCACTCATACCTCCCAATCACTCGTCACTCGGCACTCGACACTCAGTAGGTACATGCGCTTATTGGGGTGTGTACAGAATCCGGAGGGGATCCTTCATCCCAAGTGCTAATATTAAGCCACCTCGTGGCATATCATATCCTCACAATCAGGCCCTCGGCCTCACTCAGTCAAAAACTCTCAAAAAGACACTCGGGCTGTTAGTAAAATGGGGTACTCGACCCAAAACATCATTTATATCTCAAAACAGTGTAAATAAGGTTGAGTTTGGAAATCAGTTAAACATAATATGACTTAGTGTAAATCATAAGTCGACACAGTGAGGAAATACCAGTAAAAAACCCCAAGGGGTCTAAAAAAGTCGGCACAAGGCCCCAAACATGGCTTACAACCCAATTATGACAATATTCTTAAAACACGATTTAACATATGATTTAAAAGTAAACACGCAACTCGATAGTTTCCACGGGAAGGACCAATTCCAAATCCACAATCAGTGCACGCCACACACTCGTCATCCGGCAAGTGCGCCACTCTGAAAATAGTGAGAAAATATGATGTCCGGGGTTTCACACCCTCAGGACAAAAATTAAAGTCATTACTTATCTCAAACCGGCCCAAAAACTAATCCACGATTCTCTTTCCTCTCGAATCGCCTCGCAACCGCTCTGAATCTATCCAAAACAAGATTAATATCATCAATATACGCTAAAGGAACAAGGCCCTCTTGAAAATTATTAAACTTAGGCAAAATTCCCGAAATTGGTTAAACCCGGCCCTCAGGCCCACGTCTCGAAATTTTATAAAATTTGCATCACAAGAATCCTTATCCTCTCCCAAGTCTATAAATATAAAATGCATCAAAATTCGACCACAATTGAACCCTAAATTCCTTAATTATAAGTCTCTATTTCCCAAGCCCTAAACCCCAATTTATGCCATTAAAATCCACTAATACAAAGTCTAATCCGTCAAATATCAACATAGAATCAAGTTCTTACTCCAAGAAACTTACCTCCAAATAAGACTCTTGAATTTCCTCTTCAATTTGCTCCCAAAATGTCTCAGCCCGCATGCAAAAGTGTTGTAAGTGCCAAAACAATTTGCTAAGGGCCCTTTATATATGATCTGCCCAGCGATTCCCGCACCTGCGACCTCATTAGTGCACCTGCGGACCCACACTTGCTGTCCCAGGTGCGCACCTGCGCATCCGACTTAAGTCCCGACTTCTGCACCCGCGGACCTCTTCTCGCACTTGGGGGCTCGCAGGTGCGACCAGGAATCCGCACCTGCACTCCTAGGCCAGGTCTCCCACTTTCGTGCCTGCGCAATGTCTTCGCACCTGCGGTACTCGCGCGTGCGGTCTTCCTTCCGCAGGTGCAACAACACCAGCAATGGTGCACCAACAACAGTTTTGCTATAATTTTCCAAGTCCAAACCTCTGTTAACCATCTGAACTCAATCCCCTGCCCCTCAGAACCCCAACCAAATATACCAACATGTCATAAATCATCACCCAAACATATTTAAACCCTCGATAAACTCAATATAACATCGAAACACAAATTTGACTCATGATTCAAGCCTAAGAATCCTAAATCTTCCGAAAATCACAAACGATGCCGAAACCAACAAAAACACATCCGAATGACCTGAAAATTTGCACACACGTCCAAAATGAAATTACGAACCTGCTCCAACTTGCAGAATTCCATTCTGACCTTGATAGCCTATTTTCCATTGCCGACCGGAAATCGCCAAAAACTAACTTTCGCCAATTCAAGCCTAATTCTACACTGGACATCAAAACCACATTCCGAACACATTTATAAGTCCCAAATCACCAAACGAAGCTATCTTAACCATAAAATCTACATTCCGAGGTTGTTTCCTGATAAGTCAACTTTCGGTTGACTTTTTCCAACTATTGAACAATGTCAAGAGACTAAGTGTCTCATTTCTCTCCAAAAATCACTCTGGGCCCGAGCCAACCAATCGAACACAACATAATGAATCTGAACCACATATAATGAAGCAGAAACGGGGAAAAGGGGGCTATTACTCTACGAACGACCGGTCGGGTCGTTACATTTATCATCAAATGTATTTGTTTGTAAATTGATTCATGACTTATAACTTATTCAGAGGCATCATTGAATATTAAAAATAAAATGTTTTACCTATCTCTCTCTCTCTCTCTCTCTCTCTCTCTCTATATATATATATATATATATATATATA
>MDKI01184318.1:0-19055 GCA_005239505.1 Nicotiana paniculata
ACTTTCTATTTTCTGAGAAGAGTTCATAATAAGTTGTGTGAGTTGAGTAGTCTTTTCCTGATTTATTTCTTTATGTATCATGTTCGAGTTATGGCCCGTTGTGGTGTCATGTGAGACTATTGTTCATGTTTGGGGTGATTTGTTGTCTGAGCAGTGATTTCAGATAACTCTAGAGCAGTTCCTAGCACGTTCGAGAACGAAAGTCTGTTTAAGTAGGGGAGAATGTAATGACCCGACCGGTCGTATTGATCTCTAGCGCGTCGTTTAGTGGTTTGAAGTCATGAGCAGCTCCATTTCAGGTATTATGACTTGTGGGCATGGTCGGAGTTGAATTTCGGGAAGTTCAGAGTCAAATTGGAAAGAAAATTCTCATTTCAAAAGCCTTAAGTTGGAGAAATTGACCAAGATTGGAATTTTGAGTAAACGACCTCCGAATCGGGATTTGAAGGTTCCTGCAGGTTCATATGATGATTTCGGACTTGGGCATATGTCCGTATCGAGCTTTGGATAGCCCGGGAGTATTTCGGCGTATATTGTGGAAGTCAACATTTTAAAGAAAATTCCTACGTTTGGCTTGAAGCGCATTTCAGAGTTATTGATATCCTTTTGGGATTTCGAGCCCGGGAATGGCTTCCTTATGGTGATTCTGGAGTTGGGAGCACGATTGGAAGTGAATTCAGATGTTCGTAGGTTATTTAGATGTCATTTGGCTAAAGATAGAAATTTGAAGGTTTTTGAGAAAATCTGACATGAAGTGGAAATTTTGATATCGGGGTCGGAATGCGATTCCGGAAGTTGGAGCAGGTCCGTAATGTCGAATATGACTTGTGTGCAAAATGTGGGGTCAATCGGTTGTGATTTTATATGTTTCGGCACCGGATGTAGAAGTTAGAAATTTCAAGTTCATAAAGTTTGGGTTTGGGTGCGATTCGTGGTTTCGGCGTTGTTTGATGTGATTTGAAGCCTCGAGCAAGTTCGTGGGATGTTATGGGACTGAGTCGTGTGATTGGACGGGGTCCCGAGGGGCCCCGAGTGTGTTTCGGGATTAATTCGGATCATTTCCTTCATGTTTGTTGTTGTTGTTTCTGGTGTTTTGGGAGTTCATTGCGATCGCAGCCCTTGTTATGCGATCGCGTAGAAGGAATTGAGGAGGGGATGAAGTTGGCTTGTGCGAACACAGTGGGAGGTCTGTGATCACGAAGGAGGAAAATGGTAGGCAGCTGGGAATGGCTTGTGCGATCGTGTGGTTTAGAGTGCGATCGCATAATGCAGAGATTGGGGCAGCATGGTTTGGCCTATGCGATCGTGGTGGTCTTTATGCGATCGCATAGAGGGGCAGTGTTGGGAAGTGTTATATTTTAAGGGGTCTTAGCTCATTTCCTTCCATTTTCTTTTGGTTTGGACAATTTTTGAGGATATTCAAGAGGGGATTTCCATCAAGCATCACTAGGTAAGTAATTTCTTCACGTTTTTAAGTTAAATACAAGGTTTATACATGGAATTAGACATGAGAATTTGTATAAAAATTGGGATTTTAAGGGGAAGACCTAGAAATTTGGTAATTTGGATTTTAGCCACGAATTGAGCATGAATATTTGAGTAAATTGTATATTTGAACTAGTAAAGCTATGGGTAGAGTTTATCTTCGAGAAATTTCGGAATCCGGGCATGTGGGCCCGAGGGAATTTTGGTCAATTCTTTGAGCGGAGTTGGGAATCTATATAATTTGAATTGTTACAATTATTAGAGTGAATTTTCATTGGTTTGCCCGTATTTGGCTAGTTTTGGGACATTGTGCACCAATTGGAGTCGTCGGAAGGACTTGGAAGCCGGTTATGGAATTTCGGAGCGAGGTAAGCCTCCTTTCTAACCTTGTGAAGGGGAATTGTCCCCATAGGTGAACATAGTAAATATGTGCTACTATTTGTGGGGGCTACGTACGCACGAAGTGACGAGGGTCCGTGCATAGCTACTATTATGCTTACGCCCGGGTAGTCTAGGACCCACTAGCATGCCTTACGTGTTGTACATGTGATCCTGCCAATAATATTAGACTGATGATGCTATTGAATTGGTAATTTATTTCCTAAGAAGGCTCGAGTGAACCTTTCTTAATCATTTAGAAAGAGAATTGACTCCTCCGTGGATAATTGTATTCCTGATAAGGTTAAATTATTGAATATTATTAAACTTGGCAAATAAATTTCGAGAAAAGATTTACATACTATCTTTGTGACTTTTAAAAGAGAAATTTGTCATTTACTTGAGTATTTGTTTTCCCGATGTAGTCGGGGTGGACTGTTGATTGTGCATGATTGTGTGTGACCGCTTCGCAATTTACATTCCGCGAGCGGAGTGTTATTTCCCCCACTCTCATGGGAGCAGGCCGTACACCACGGCGAGATTGGAAGATACATTATGGTTAATATTGTGTGTGCATTTTACCGCTTCACAATTTACATTCCGCGAGCAGAGTGTTATTTCCCCCACTCTCATGGGAACGGGTCGTACGCCACGGCGAGATTGCAAGAAATATTATGGTTCGGGTTGTTCGACCCTCGGCAGTGCACAGATATGATTATTATGATGGCTCAGGCCGGTTGTCTTTATCCCGTATGCACATGCTAAATTGTTAATGATTTCATGGATTTTGAAGTGACAAGATATTTGGGGGGAAATGAAGAAGTAATTGTTATTTAAGATATTTAGGGAAAAATGAAGAAGTAATTGTTTATTTAAGATATTTGGGGGAGAAATGAAGTAGTAATTGTTTATTTACTTTCAGTATTTATTTGAATTACAGTTACCTTTAATGTTACTATTTTTATCATCCTCGTATGCCTATTACTGATATCATATCTTGTTAAATTATTTTGTTGGACCTTAGTGAGTGTCAAGTCGACCTCTCATCACTACCTCTCTAAGGTTAGGCGGGATACTTACTGAGTACACATTATTTTTGTACTCATGCTACACTTGTTGTGCATTTTGTTGCACAGTTAGCTTCATAGAAATATGGCTGACTTGGATACTTAGACGAGTTGCATCACTCGGAGACGAACCGCAGTCGGCAGAGTCTTCCTCTATGTATTGTACTTTCATTTTCATTCCTTGTCCAAATTTGTATTTCGGACAAGCTTTGTAGAATTTGTAAAATTCTTAGAAATTACTCATGTACTTGTGTCACCGGGTTCTAGGATGTGTTTGGGATGTATTTTTATTAAAAATGGAATATTAAACTGTCGTATTTACTTGGCGGATTTTATTCAGTTATTATGTAATAAAGTGAAATGTAATGATTTTAAAAATGCTAAAACAAGAAATTTAACTTAACCATTTAATGATTGACTTGCCTAACAGTGGTGTCCAGCGCCATCACGACCTTATGGATTTTGGGTCATGCCAAATTTTAAAATGACTATTAATTCTTACATAGGTAGAAAATTTAGAGAATTAAGTGTCTTACTCATCTAATAAGTGGGCCACACCCACTATAAGAGATTTCCTACACTAGTGATATGTTTTATTTCCTAATATCTAGAGATCAAGAACTAAAGAATTGAGAGAGTGGGCTGGTCGAATTGAACCTTCAAAGAGCAAATATTTTCATACCAAATATGAATAATGTTGTTTGTTGATTTAGTGCCAATGGGATAAAGCGTGAATTATAAATTCTAAGGGAGTACGGTAAAATCTTTCTCAAGAATATCATACGAATCTTTCCCTACTTTGATTGGTCGTTACGTGTTTCATCGCGATTGGCGTGTGTTAGAAGGATTTTCAAGAGAATCGGCTCAGGTATGTTAAGGCTAAAATTTCCTTCATTTTGGCATGATCTCGTAACTACATGTGTTTGATAACGAGGCATAAAGAGAAGTTCGTATTCCTGAACTTATGTACATTATCCTAGTCTCATAAATTACAGTATTTTCCCTCATCGGGACTTATATTCAATTGAGTATTGCCTTCTTCCAGTCAAGAGAGAGTAGGTTATATATATATATACAGTATTATAGTATTTTCACCACCATCGAGCTATAATCAATGGTCAGGCCCCTATTGGAAAACCTCTTATCAGATTATAAGTTATATACCAAGCCTACTATGGTCGAGCGCCTATGAGCGAACCCAGCATGGTCGAGATACAGAGCCTAGTATGGTCGAGCGCCTATGAGTGAGCCTACTACGGCACATCATTTATATATACCGTGCCCTATAAGGTCGGACTGCTATTTTACTTACTATATTGAGAGAATTGAGTCAGTATCAGCAGGTAAGCATATCTTTAGATTATCTTTGACTCCCAGTTACTTTCAGTTATTATATTATCAATTCAGTTTCAGCTTTCAGTTATTATGTTGCCTTACATACTCGGTACATTATTTCGTACTGACGTCGCTTTTTATGAGGATGTTGCATTTCATGCCTGCAGGTATAAACAATCAGTTTGACAAGCCCTCATAGTAAACGAGGTTATCATTCAGCGAAGGATCAGTAAGACCCTACCTCATTCGGAGTGCAGCCTAGTCTATGAGTCATGGTGTCAGGATTTTGTTACAGACTTATGAGTAGGTCGGTACCCTGTCCCATTTGAAGTCAAATACTCTTAGAGGCTTTGTAGATAGAGGTTCATTTTGTACAGTATTTCAGAGGCCTTGACGGTTGATGACGTCCAAATCCACTACTAAAAAGTAAATGGACACGGTCGCATGCAATATAAATTACCCAACTATGAGTCGGGGTCGAATCCCACAGAGAATAATATGTAGGCGATTATGAATGTAAGAAAATTATCACTTATTGTGCAATGCCAAACACTTAGAACTAGGTTATGAAAATATTATAGCTAAATACAAAAATATAAACTAACCTAGAAAGCAACTAAAATGATCAAATGGCTACAAGTATGGATGCATCGGGAATTACACTCAAGTAACGACCCAATGTATTTCACGATTTTACAAATATGAGCGAGTTTATGTTAATTAGCCACAGACAACAATTCTCAATTAGCTTCTTCCGAAGACTAACAAGACTTCCTAATTGAATTATCCCTAAAACAATCAAGAGATTAAGCACACCTGAATATGGTTACAAGTAGTTCAATCCTATTCCTAGGTAGAATCTATAAAGTGAGGGTTTAAGCCTCAAGTTTTTGTTAATTAATCTTTCCCTACCCCAAATTATCTTTCCCAAAATTAATTCGAAGTAAATGGGTGAGTCCTAGGGTTAGATAATCCCTTTGGAAACATTAAAGAACAAGAATAATTAAAGAAGCAATAACTCACTTCATAAATACATAAAAAGCATTCAATACATAAGCACAACAAGGTATTTAATCCACATTTTAAACTAAATATTTCCATAAACAAGATTTAAGTGTTGGATAAAATACTACACACTTAGATATACATTACAAATCAAGGAAATGAAGAAATGAACATAAATGGGTAAGAAATTCTCAATCACAAGCTTCAAATCTTCAAGACCCAAGTGTGTGTGCAAACCCTAGATTCCAAAACTTATTCTTCTAAGCCAAAGAACTCTTCTAAGATGTAAAAAATGTCAAAAGTCTCTTTTTCCAGAACAGATGCCCCCACAAAACCCTAATAAATCTATTTATAGTGGGCTAAAAATTGGGGCCAATTTCAGACAAATATACTCTTTCAGACCAGCTATGCGACCGCATATCTGTCGCATAACAGACATGCGGCTCACATATTCTTCAACTCCATCGCATCTTCTCAGACCTAGGTTCCAGGTAGTCGTTGCATAGGGATTATGTGGTTCACATTGTTGATATGCGACCGCATTTTGCCATCGCATTTATGGGCTCAGCAACTTCTATCGGAGGTTTGTGATCCATTATGCGGCCCGCAAACTTGCTATGCGGTCACCATATTTTCTTCACTTGGAATGGCTAAACAAACTGTTGTGATTTGCGGTCTCCTTGAGCATTCTGTGGTCCGCATGTTTGGTTTGCAACCCGCATGTTTAGTTTGCGACTGTAACTTGTCTTCATTTTGCTAGTTTGCGGTTTTTTGACTTAATTTCCATGCTTTTGGGTCCTCAAGCCTCATGCACTGCGAAACATCAAAATGACATAAGTATCACAGACAATTTCATTTGAATCGAGCTCAAATCTAAGCAATTGGTATTAAATGTGTCGAAATTCTGCGGCACGCAACACCCCTAACTTAAACTCTTGCTTGTCCTCAAGAAACTAAAACAACACTACCCTATTCTAGACTCTAACTAAACGACATGTAACAATAGTGACCGTGGGTGGTTTTAATTGTCGGTTCACAAGCATGTGTTGTCATTTATTTACCCTTCTTGGACAACCATTATTATTTACGAAGAAGCTAATCAACCTGTGAACTTTGAGCCTCGACCAATTTGACAAATTGTTGCTCTCAGCTAAGTGCACTTGCATTCGACTTCAAGAACTTAACTTCTGTTAAACCTTTCAGTTCATGTACCCTCACAAGAAAGAAGGTCCCCAAAATCACCATATTACAATAACAACACAAGGGACAAAGACACTCACTCTCACAAAGAATTTCAAGTGTTACAACATATCATGCCATAAGCTTGCCCTTATTTTAATTTGTTGCCTATTTTAACGACATTCGGTGGGAGATCCCATAAGGACTTTATTAATATTGTAATGTAGGTTTAGGGAAGGGCTGGATAAGCATTTGGGGTACAAGTGACTACTCCCTCCTTGAACACTACTCATATTTTTCTTTTTTGTTGCACTTTGTTTCTTTTCAAACCACATAGCCCTCATTGGCATCTGGCTACCAACATAGAACCACCTTAAATACCTCTCTAATTTTCTTCAAGGCTCCATATTTATATACATACATATATCTCTTTTTCTTTTCCCCCCTTTTTTTATATATATTTCTTTTGGAGCTTGAATAATTTCATGCGAACACTTTGAGGTATATATTCCTACACTCAATGTACAACCTTACCAATTTCAAACTTGACATCACACCCCCAACTTAGGCTTTTAACCTCATTCTAAATGTTCAAGGAGGGACGGGTTCAAAAGAGAGAATTATTTTACAAAAGGGGAAAGGTTTGTAATGAGGTAGCCAAAGAAAAGGTTAAAGGTTCGAATGTGGTGGCTAGTGATAATGTCTATGCAATAGTTAGTTTGAAAGGCTAAAAGGGTTTTTAAAATAACACAAAGAATTCCTAAGGTCATTTCTCCAACAAAATGTAATTATCATTAGCATTGAAAGACCAATCGGGCAAGTTCTAGATGATAGAACTAAACACAAGAATTATTTACACAAACACTAACATACATGGAACATGAACTGTTTGACTCAACATGGTTTTAGCCCTCAAGTGAACATCAGGCAACTCAAGATTCCATCATATGATAAGTACAATTCTGATCAAACATAAAGTCAAAGAGCGAGCCTCAAGTTCACAAAAAATGTCCGGATTTAAAATCCTTTTTTTATATATATCAACAACTAAAGGGTGTCATTAATTTACCAACAAACATGCTTGAAGCTATACAACCACACCACTAGGTCAAAACGGTTCATACTATTGTCCTGGTTCTACTATTACACCCTTGGAAAAGAACCCGGCGAAGAAAAACCAAGGGGAATTTATTACTAATTACTAGTCTAAAAAAAATATATATATACACAAAAATATCTACCCCGCCCCCAACTAAAGAGCATGCATTGTCCCCAATGCATAAAAACTTAAAAACAGAGTTGAGGGGCTCCCTGGTGGCGCACTAAGCCCTGCGAGAGTTTGAGGCATGCTGGGTTGCGGTGGGATCACCCAGCATACTCAAAACAACTCCAAAAAAATGTGAAACTTGCAGATTAGTCAAAAACAATATACTAAGCTATTCTAAAAAAAAAGAAAATTTCAAAAATGACTACAAAAAAAAATTGAAAACGATGGGTTGCCTCCCACCAAGCACCGCATTTAACGTCGTGGCACGACGCAAGTCAACTTTACCACTTTTCTCACCACTTGGACGATATGAACTGGGCACCTATCTTGGAATCAATCTTGTGACCACGAGCGGTGAGGGGTGGTAAATCGATGACCAAGCCAATCATTAATTTCTTCATTTTGCACTTCTTGGCTTTCATGTGAGGAATGTCATTTTGCTTTCTTGTTCCCTCAAATTGTAAAATGTATGGTATTTATTTCCTCCTCGCAATCCTTCATTGATTCGTGTAGCTCAACTCCCATATCACCGCACAATTCCAATTTGAAAAATGCTTTGAATGTGACATCAAACCTCCAAATTTCAATTCTTTCCGTAATTTGACATCCTCTGTTTCCCCCGGACTAGAGTCAATTTCAACCAAATTTTCATTTACACCGGTTGACTCTAATTCCACATTTTCCTTGGTATCACTAATAATCATGGAGTCGGTTGGCGGATGTTCAAGTCTTGATTCCTCAAAGCAAAGCTCACTTTCTTCTCGGAGTTGGACTCTTCTTGGCTTCCTTCCACACTTTCAAATTGATAGGCATAATGAGCCTCCATTAATGACTTCATTTGATTCTCCAAAGTGAGTATATGCTCATCATTTTGAGTCACACCTTGTTTCAAGTCCTCGAGTGCAAAGTTGTGCTTCTCCTCATTTTCAAGAATGGCCTCCAACATGAGCATCATCTTCTCATTTTGAGCATTTGAGAGTTCTTCTTTGTTTTGAGCAAGTGCCAAGGAAGGATTTTCAACTTCAACCTTTAAGGACGGTTCTTGGATATCACTCACTCCCGATGATTTTTGGACCTTTAATGCTTCAAGCATTTCTTCCATTTGTGAGTGCAACCTTTCAAGTGCCAAATTATTTTGGAGACTATTCCCCAAAAGCTCCTCCAAGGCATTTTGCTCTTTGTTTCCTCCTTCAAGTAGGCACTCTAACATGAGCTTGAACTCTCCATTTCGTCCATGCTCCATTTCTTCCACTTCCCATCCCTAAAATTTTCATCACAAAAAGTAGAATCATCATAGCGGGGGCTTGGAGAAGGGATGGACAAATAAACACAATTATACCAATGACCATTTTGGCAACCACACCTATCACAAATACTCCACTCATGGGTTTGATATTGTGCGCACAATCCAACCCCGGGAGAATTTAAACAATTTTGCCATGAGTGTGGTCCTTCACAATAAGGACAAGGGTCATCAAAGTATGAACAACTACCATCCGACCAATCTTCATTACATTATGCCATTTTTTTTAATCAAAAATTAATAAAATAAACAAGAAACAAACAAGAAAAATAGACCAAGATAAGAAAAATAATTACACAAATATTCACAAGTTTGGACAAAAGAACTTACGCTTACTTCTCAAACAACCTAATTTATGCCAAATTGTTCCCCGGCAACAGCGCCAATTTTGATGATGTCCAAATCCACTACTAAAAATTAAATTGACACGGTCGCATGCAATATAAATTACCCAACTATGAGTCGGGGTCGAATCCCACAGAGAACAATATGTAGGCGATTCAGAATGTAAGAAAATTATCACTTATTGTGCAATGCCAAACACTTAGAATTAGGTTGTGAAAATATTATAGCTAAATACAAAAATATAAACTAACATACAAAGCAACTAAAATGATCAATGTCTACATGTATGGATGCATCAGGAATTACACTCAAGTAACGATCCAATGTATTTCACGATTTTACAAATATGAGTGAGTTTATGTTAATTAGCCACGGACAACAATTCTCAATTAGCTTCTTCCAAATACTAACAAGACTTCCTAATTGAATTATCCCTAAAACAATCAAGATATTAAGCACACCCGAATATGGTTACAAGTAGTTCAATCTTATTCCTAGGTAGAATCTATAAAGTGAGGGTTAAAGCCTCAAGTTCTTGTTAATTAATCTTTCCCAACCCCAAATTTATCTTTCCCAAAATTAATTCGAAGTAAATGAGCGATTCCTAGGGTTATCTAATCTCTTTGGAAACATTAAAGAACAAGAATAATTAAAGAAACAATAACTCACTTCATAAATACATAAAAAGCATTCAATACATAAGCACAACAAGGAATTTAATCCACACTTTGAACATAAATATTTCCATAAACAAGATTTAAGTGTTGGATAAAATACTACACACTTAGATATATAATACAAAGCAAGGAAATAAAGAAATGAAAATAAATGGGTAAGAAATTCTCAACCACAAGCTTCAAATCTTCAAGACCCAAGTGTGTGTGCAAACCCTAGCTTCCAAAACTTGTTCTTCTAAGCCAAAGACCTCTTCTAAGATGTAAAAAATGTCAAAAGTCTCTTTTTCTAGACCATATGCCCCCACAAAACCCTAATAAATCTATTTATAGTGGGCTAAAAATTGGGCCCAATTTCGAACAAAAATACCCTTTCAGACCAGTTATGCGACCGCATATCTGTCGCATAACAGACATGCAGCTCACATATTCTTCAACTCCATCGCATCTTCTTAGACCTAGGTTCCAGGTAGTCATCGCATAGGTATATGCGGTTCGCATTGTTGATATGCGACCGTATTTTTCCATCGCATTTCTGGGCCCAGAAACTTCTACTAGAGGTTTGTGATCCATTATGCGTCCCGCAAACTTGCTATGCGGTCGCATAATGGACCGCATTTTCTTCGCTTGGAATGGCTAAACAAACTGTTGTGATTTGCGGTATCCTTGAGCATTCTGTGCTCCGCATGTTTGGTTTGCGGTCCGCATGTTTAGTTTGCGACCGCAACTTGTCTTCTTTTGCGGATTTCTTACTTAATTTCCATGTTTTCGGGTCCTCAAGCCTCATGCACTGCAAAACATCAAAATTACATAAGTATCACAGACAATTTCATTTGAATCGAGCTCAAATCTAAGCAATTGGTATTAAATGTGTCAAAATTCTCCGACACATCAACGGCCCATATGTATTCATGTTTTAAGAAAGATGGTTCATTGATACAGTATTTCCCACTGATAGTTATACATTACGAATTGTGACTGCGTTGTCCCATTACCAATGTTAGTTCGATAAGAAAGATATATTACGTTGGTACTCTGTTGAGTAAGGTACCGGTGCCCGTCGCGGTCCGTCGGTGTCACGACCCAAATTTCCCCTCCGTTGGGTAGTGTGATGGCACTTAGTCTTAAGGACTAGGTAAGCCTAACATTCATGGAATAGAAACAATAATAAATACAATCTAATATTTTATGAAAAAGGATTCTTTATACAAGAGAATATTCCCCAAACCCGGTAGTACAAGTCATAAGCTTTAAAGAATTTACACTAAAATTTCTAATTACCACTGTTCGGAAATAAGTACAACAATGTATGAACAAAAATATAAGACGGTGACTCCGAAACTGCGAATGCTGAAACGGTTTTACCTTGAGTCTCCACAACAGCAACCGCGCTTCTAACAATCAATTACCTGGATCTACACAAAAAATGTGCAGAAGAGTAGTATGAGCACACCGGAGTGGTGCCCAGTAAGTATCAAGACTAACCTCGGTGAATTAGTGATGAGGATTAGTCAAGACACTCGCTGGTCTAATAATTAAACAGGTATATATGTATAAAATGACAGAATTTGACATCTATCTAATGACTACACAAAATAGTAAATAACAGAGCAACTACAATGCGGAAAAAGGTACAGCAAACAACAACAGAATAGCATAATAACACACAGAAAGATGGACAGAAATACAAGCCAAACCGGAAACCACAACACAATAAGAAAACTAGTAACTCAGCACTGCATTAGTTTGTTCACATCAGGCCTTAGCCAATAAAACCCAATAAATTGGTCAAATCCTCGAGTTAAACTTTTCAACTGCAAGTTCATACTGAAAGCTTTGTTAAAATATAGTCTTTTCAGTGTGAAAATTCCCTTTGAAATATACTTCCTCCAAAGATACGTAAATATACATTACAAAACGAAATTCCTTTCAATAAAAGCTTTCCAAATGTACCTTTCTAGTAAATGTTTTTCAAACATAATTTCCTCCAAGATAAACGCTTTGCAAACATAGTTTCCTTCAAGGTAAATGTCTTTCCATTTTAGTTTTCAATAATTGTCCCTCAAACATAGTTTTCCTTCAATATAAAACAACTGGGATTCCGTCCCGTAGCTCAGAATTTAGTCATGCAGTACAGGGGGAAAGCTCCCGGAATACGTTCATAGTCCCAATTTAAATATGCAGTGCAGTACAGGGGGAAAGCTCCCGGAATACGTCTGTAGTCCCAATTTAAATATGCAATGCAGAACAGGGGGAAAGCTCTTGGAATACGTATGTAGTCCCAATTTAAATATGCAATGCAGTACAGGGCGAAAGCTCCCGGAATACGTCTGTAGTCCCAATTTGAATATGCAATGCAGTATACGGGGAAAGCTCCTGGAATACGTCTGTAGTCCCAATTTAAATATGCAATGCAGCCAACAACGAGAACAACTAGAACATGGCAGAAACATCATACATTGCCACAACAAGCACAAAAGCAACAAAAGACAGAAATGCCAAATGCGACGAACAAATCAATACAAGAACTTAAATCACAAGAATGGTAAAACTCACTCATAAGAAGTGGCCACTGAAGGGAATGCCAAGCAAAAAGAGAAACAGTATAACGAGGGGTAAACAAGCAAATATAGCAACTATTCTCAATATTCAAGTTCACAACAAGAAGAAACCAAATCATCCTGGCAAGGGAAAATAGTTATAACCAATATCGCTTAAACAATTAGCTTCGCAGAATATGACTCGGCTTGAACAATGCTCAGTAACAGGCCACACCAAGGAGATACCATCAACATGGATGATTATCAAACTAAACCTAAGTAGAACTCAAGGGGAAAATCATATAAATCACAGTATACGACTCACGGGCATGCTTGACACCAACGTATAGATATTCCAATTACGGCTAAACAATTATAGGACGGGATTATACTAATTCTAGTTAAGCAAGCAGTTTATGAAAGCAAATATAGCATGATGGTAGAAGAGGTAGAATATTCAGTTAATCCAATTAAGATCAAATAAACAACAAAGGGATCTAGAAGCAAGAAAATCTAACTCAGGCAGGAAGAGATGAAACTAGCAACCAGAAACTCAGTCATAACAATTATAACTTTATACACGGGAGAAATAAGGTCATAAGAATCCTAAAAGGCCAACCTATTACAAATAAGTCCGAGTACACACTCGTCACCTCGCGTACATGGACTACAATCAACATAGAAGACTCAAATCCTAAGGGGGTAATTCCCTCACACAAGGCTAGGCAAGATACTTACCTCGACGGCGACAACCCAGTACTCTATATGGACTTCTCGGGCGAAAGGACCTCCGGACGGCTCAAATCCAACTATAACAACTCCAAAACACACATAAATTGTATAAGGAGTTATTCTGAATAATAAAGTTTCAATCTTTACAAAATTATAAAAAAAATCGACCCAAAAGTCGACCCTCGGGCCCGCACCTCGGAATTACCATACAAAAATTACCAAATTTCGATACCATTTCGTCCCCCAAATCATGAATTTTCGTCTTGAGAGTTTTCTTCCAAAAACCAATATTTTCTTCAACCCAAAACAAAATTTAAATGATGAAAACAAAGATAAAATCATGGAACATATATAATTCTAGGTGAAGAACACTTACCCACTCGATTAGCTTGAAAATCCCCAAAAATCGTTCCCAAATCCGAAGTCCAAAGCTCAAAATGTGAAGAAAATGGCTAACCCTCGTTTATAAGAATCTGCATAGGACATCCGCACCTGCGACCACTTAAACGCACCTTCGCAATCGCAGGTGCGAAATACTAACCGCACATGCGCTCCTACCCGCACCTGCGCCCAAGAACCGCTTCTGCGGGCCGCACCTGCGCCCCAAAGTTTCGCACATGCGGAGGCTGCCCAGTCCGCTTATTCTCGCACCTGCGTGATCTTTTCCGCACCTGCGAAGCTCGCACCTGCGCTTCCCTATCCGCAGGTGTAGCCACACCAGAACAGCGCACCAACTGCATTTCAAAACTTCAAACTTTCCGATAACCGTCCTAAACCATCCCGAGCCCCCCGGGACCTCAACCAATTACACCAATAGGTCACATACCAACGCATGAACCTTTTCTAACCTTTGGAACACCCAAAACAACATCAAAACACCGAATCAAATTTCGGATTCAAGCCTAAAATTTCTAAGCTTCAAAAATTCGCCAACGATGCCGAAACCAACCAAACCACATCCGAATGACCTGAAATTTTGCGCACACATGAAGAATGATGCTACGAACCTATTCCAACTTCCGGAATTCCATTCCGACCCTGATATCAAAATCTCACCTATCGACCGAAATCGCGAAAATTCTAATTTTTGCCGAATTACTTCAAATTACTCCACGGACCTCCAAAACCAATCCCGGACGCGCGCCTAAGTCCAAAATCATCATACGAAGCACTTGAAATTATCTAAAACTCATTCCGAGGCTGTTTACACAAAAGTCAAACCTCCGGTCAACTTTCATCGCTTAAGCTTTCAAAACGAAAATTTTCTTTCCAGTTCGACTCCGGATTATCCGGTAACTGAATCCAACAACACATGCAGGTCGATATTCACAATGTGAAGCTGTTCAAAACCTTATACCACCGAACGGAGCTTAAATTCTCAAAATGACCGATCGTGTCTTTACAGTCGGTTTGGGTCGTGACACCAAATACGTATCACCCCTTCTCAACCATTCGCTAAGCCTTAAGAAATGAAATAATCATGCGGGGAGTATACTCTAAGGTACCCCTCCACTCTAATTGCGGTGAGCCTGGTATAGCCAGCGTCACGGTGTTAGCGTGATAATCAAGAATAGAAAAATGGGGCGACAACCAGTCCATGCCCAAGATAACATCAAAATATACTATGCTGAGTAATAATAAATCGGCTCTGGTCTCAAAACCACTAAGATCAATCAAACACAACCGATATACGCGGTCCACAATAAGAGAATCGCCCACAAGAGTAGACACATAAATAGGGGAACTCAATGAATCCCGAGATACGCCCAAATGTGGAGCAAAATAAGAGGACACATATGAATACGTAGAGAATGGGTCAAATGATACCGACGCATCTCTATGACAGACTGGAACAATACCTGTAATGACAGAGTGGGAAGAAACTGCCTTTGAACGAGCTAGAAGAGCATAATACCTGGCTTGGCCTGGCCTGGCCTCCCCCTTTAGGGCGGCCTCGGCCTTCCCGACCTCCACCTCGAGCTAGCTGAGCAGGTGGAGCGGTAGCTGGTGCTGGAAGCATGGACGGAGGACCCAGTGGAGCACGTGGTGGCTGAGAAGTCTGTGGAGGTGCACCCCTCCTAAGTCTGGTGTAATCCCTCAGCATATGGAGAGTGTCGCCACACTCAAAACAACCCCTCGGAGGACGTGGCTGCTGTGACTGACTCGAGCCTGGCCTGCTGGACCGGACGCTGATAGCACCCCAAGCAGGAGGCATAGTAGATACTGGCGGTGCATAATAAGGCTCCTAGGGCCTGGAAGGAGCTGGAACACCACTAGCGGCTAGAAGAGATGAATCAATAGGGCGACTCACATAACCCCTACCATAGCGAGTTGCTGGGGCACGAGCTCTAGAATAATAACCAGTCTCTCGAGACCTCTTGGCCTCTCTCTCCTCTCTATCCCGGGAAAGCATGCCCTCCACTCTCCTAGCAATACTCACGACCTGGTGATAAGAGATATCCATCTCCAACTCCCTGGCCATACTGGTTCTGATACTGGGGTGGAGTCCCTTAATAAAGCGACGAACCCTCTCTCGAACTGTGGCAACCAAGGTCGGTACATGTCGAGACAACTCACTGAAACGGATTGCATACTCTGACACAATCATAGAACCCTGGCGCAGCTGCTCAAAATTCGTGCACCATGCATCCTTGAGTCTCTAAGGAACATACTCTCTCAAAAACATATCCAAGAACTAAGTCCATGTGAGTGAGGTTTTCTCGTCCGGACTACTCAGCTCATAAGAACGCCACCACTTATAGGTTGCTCCTCTAAGTTGGAAAGTGGTGAAAGAAACCCCACTCGTCTCCGCTATGCCCATAGAACGGAGAATACGATGACACTCCTCCAAAAAGCCCTGAGCATCATCTGAAGCCAATCTGTTAAAAGTAGTAGGGTGGTACTTATTGTACCTCTCAAGTCTGAGTTGCTCCGCCTCAGAAGCGGTTGTCGTGGTCTCATGCTGAACCGGAGCTACCGGTGGCAAAGGAATGAACTCTGGGACTTGATCAACCTGGACCCTATGCTCAGGAGTATGGGCTGCGGGATCCTGTTCCCCTGCCCCGGCCTGAGATGTGGCGGGAGCTAATGGGATCAATCCAGCCTGAGCTAAGGTGCTGAACATGCTCATGAAATGGGCTAGAGTCTCCTGGAGGGCTGGTGCAGCAATAGGAACCTCAGGTGCCTGCCTTCCAGCTGGAGCTGCTGGGGGCTCCTCTGTCGCATCTCGCACGAGTGCTCTGGCTATACCGCGTGGTCGTCCTCTACCCCGTCCCGGCCTCTGGCGACTTTAGTAGGGGGCTCGGGTGCCTGATCGTCAGATCTTTCGATAAGGGTCCTCACCATCTGTGAGAAGGAATAGAATAGAGAATTTTTTTTAGAATTTGATATCAATAATTTGCACGGCAAGGAAATCAAAGAAGTATGATTGTTCCTAACATTTCCATAGCCTCCTAAAGATAAGTACAGATGTCTCCATACCGATCCACGAGACTCTAATAAACCGACTTGTGACTCCCGATACCTATGAACCTGGAGCTCTGATACTAACTTTTCACGACCCAAATTCTTCCTCCATGAATTGTCGTGATGGCACCTAGTCTTTACGACTAGGTAAGCCTAACACTTTGCGGAAAGGAAATAAAAGCATAAACATAAACAACTAACAGTAACAATAATCTAAATAAGAAACTGAATGTCGCTCGGCATATACCACTATCAACTTCCAAAATGTACAAACACTCCCAAGACCCGGAACACCATAAGTCACAAGCTACTAAGAAGTCTTAATTGTTCTATACATCATTTTCTATAGAAATAAAGGAAGAATGAACATATGGGGAATAAAGGGGGACTCCAAGGATCTGCGGGCGCGGGTAGATGGACCTTGAAGTCTCCGACAACAGCTACTCCAACTAGTAAAGAGGTTGGTGAGATGAACCTGGATCTGCACACGAAAAACATAGGCATGAAAGTGCGTGAGTACACCACAATGGTACCTAGTAAGTGCCAAGCCTAACCTCGGTCGAGTAGTGATGAGGTCAGGTCGGGGCCCTGCTGGTATATATAATAATAAATCAAGGCAAGAATGATATATCACAGTAAAATAAAGGCTAAAATTTAACAAGGAAGAATTCTTAGAAGGTAATAGCTCAGTACACAACAATTCAACAGGGGATTTCCCGAGATACTGTCTCGTAGTCCCAAACGTAAATGTGCAGGGGGATCTCCCGGAATACCGTTCTGTAGTCCCAAAGTAAATATGCAAGACAGAAGGATCTCCTAGAATACCGTTCCGTAGTCCCAAAGTAAATATGCAGAACAAGGGGATCTCCCGAAATACCGTTTCGTAGTCCCGAAGTAAAAATGCAGGCCAAACATTAAAATTCGATAATTACAACACGGAATCCTACAATTCAGCCTAAGCACAAGCTAAGAAAGAAATAGGTAAATTCACTAAACATGTTGCACGTAGTTCAGATAAACAGTTAAGGCAAGTAGGCATGTTATTCTAGTCTAACAGGATACTACACATGCTGATAAGATTCAAATCAGAAGGAAAACATGTTATTACTTAGTAGAAATTGGGTTCTTACAACAATTATCTCGTGCACGTACTCGTCACCTCACGTACACGGCGCTCATATATCAAATAGTACCAATCCTAAGGGGAGTTCCCCCACACAAGGTTAGTCAAGTCACTTACCTCGAACCAAGCTCAAATCAATCTGAAACAACGCTCTTCCACGAAAATTTGACTCTGAATGGCCCAAATCTAGCTAAAATCAATTACATAACATAAATACAACTACAAGGAACTAATCTAACTACTGAAATCAAAGCTAAAGCATGAAATTGGAAATTCGCCCCATAAGCCTCCCCGGGCCCACGTCTCGGAATCGGGTAAAAATCACAAATTATGAATACACATTCAACTTACGAGTCTAACCATGTTAAATGTACTCAAATCCGATACCAAAATCTCGATCAAAACCCCAAAATTTGGCCTAAGGACTCTTCTCAAATATTTTCCAATTTTCCACCCCAAATCACTAACTAAATGATGAAATTAAGGACATAATCATGGGAATTAACCAAAAATAGGTAATAATCACTTATCCTAAACACCCACGCAAGAATCTCTCCAAAAATCGCCTTCTACCGAGCTCCCAATTCAATTTTGTGATATGAACACAAAACCCTCAATTTGAACTTTTAAATATGCCCAGGTACTCCCTTCTTCGTGAACGCGGAATACCGCTCGCGTTCGCGAAGAGAAAATTTAATCTTGCCCAGAAATGTCGCGAATGCAAAGGCCTCACAACTCAATCCTATGCGAACGCGGGACCAACATCGCGAACCCGTAGGCATAAGGGCCCGGGGACCCAGCAACCAATCCCTTCTACGCGAACGCAGAACACTCTTCGCGAACGCATAGGCGTATGATCTTAGAGCTTGGCGAACGCTGGACTGACATCGAGAACGCAAAGCATAAGATTCCTACCTGCCCCAGATCCTCTTCACAATCGCGGAACACCCCTCGCGAATGCAAATAAGGAAACCAGCAACTTGAAGAACACCAGAATCTGTTATCTCCCAAAGTCCGAAGATGACCCGTTGAGCATCTGAAACACACCCGAGGCCCTCAGAACTTCAACCAAACATAACAACAAGTCATATAAATCCATGCGAACTTAGTTGAACCTTCAAATCACTCAAAATAACATTAAAACACCAATTTACACC
>MDKI01126070.1:0-10067 GCA_005239505.1 Nicotiana paniculata
TAGGCTTTTTGCCTCATTTTCAATATTCAAGGAGGGACGGGTTCAAAAGAGGGGATTACTTTTAAAAATGGGGAAGGCTTGTAATGAGGTGTCCAACAAAAAAGCTAAAGGCTCCAATGGGGAAACTAGTGGTATTCATGCAAACATTTGGTAGCTTGAAAGGTTCACTGGGTTTCTCAATATCACAAAGAACGCCTAAGGTCATTTATCCAACTCAATGTACTTATTATTAACACCGAACAACCAACTGGGCAAGTTCTAGCTGACAGAAGTAAACACAAGAATTATTGATATAAACATCTAACACACACGACACATGCCTGTTTAGTTCAACATCGTTTTAGCTCAAGAGTCAGGGCTTGCCGACTCAAAACTTTCATTATTTACATGTATAATTCTAAGTACACATCGAGTCAAAAGGCGAGCCTCAAGTTCGCAGAGTTGATATTTTTTTTTTTTTTTATAAAATGCAAACAAGAGTTAGCGGTAATGGAATATATAATATCACAAACGAAATATGTACACTAGTTTACTAGCAACTTGGACATAGTACATAAACAAAAACAAAAACCATTCATACATAAAACAAAATTACCAGTACTATATTGTCCAAGTTGTCACAAAAATACGTACAACCACCACCCCCAACAAAAAAGGTATGCATTGTCCCCAATGCATAAGAAATGTAAAGACAGGGTTAGGGGCTCCCTGGGGCGCGCTAAGCGCTATGGGAGTCGGTGGTATCCTCAACTGCCACATGGACAGGAGCATCTGACTGCTCAACAGGAGGAATAGCAGCTACTGGTGGTGGAGGAACTGCTGCAGGCTCAACGGCAAGAGTGATCGGAGTCTGGGAGTTGCCGCCTTTATTTGCTGATGGCTGAACTGAGGCTGGGGCAGTTGTGTCCTCCAGAGAATGGTGAATAACAAGCTGAATGAGCGCCTCCTCTATCGGATCTGCAACTGTAGTAATGACAACCCCCTTTCTCTTCTCCTGAGGACATCTGCTCCTCGTCAGACGAAGAGGACTCCTCCTCGCACGACTCGCCCTCGGACTCTGAAGAATGTCCAGACTCCTCTCCAAAATGTAGAGCAACAAGTGCGGGAGGAGCTGAAGGCGGAGGGATAATCGGCGTGGCCTGGGTTGTCATCATTCGAGAAATCAAGGCCTAGACCAGGCTCGGAGGTACCAACTCCCTGTTCCCCTTCCTTGGCCAGGAGGGATGAGAAGTCAAACTCCAGGTGTTGCAGTCGATGGAGCTCCTTCTGCAAAGTGGACACATCGGTCCGGAGCTCTGGCAAGTGTCTAACCTCACCTCGCTCAACCTTTTCAATGCATGCCTCAAGTCCTTGAAGGCGACCCTCAAGGGCAGTTACTGAAGACTGAATAGGGGTGAGGGCCTGCCGGATCAAAGTAGGAAGTTATCTCAGGAGCTTGTCTACCTTAGCATTGGCATACTAAGCTAGGAGACCAATTGGGAGAGGACGGGCAGCGGAATGGCTCAGGGAATACCAGCACGGGCAGTAGGCTGTGAGGTAGTGGTGGATGGCTCTACTGTAGAAGGCTGGGACTTTGAGGGCTCTACCTCTGTAGGGGTAGGCATTGGGATGACTGGAGGAGCAACTGCTGCCCTGGGCCCTGCATCACTGATACGGGTGATGTCGATATCCTTGTCAATATTTGCTGCCTTGTCACATGTAGGTATAAGAGGGACCTCAGCAGCTCGGCACAATGCATTGATGAGGCAGGGGAAAGGAAATGAAGTCTTCTTTTGCCAAGCTCGGATCCCAATCTCTTGAAAAATAATGTCGGTCACATCAACATTGATCCCTGACATAATGCAAGCAATGAGAATAGCCTTCTCAATGCTTATATGTGTTTCGTTTCTGGTGGGAATCAGACGGGAGGCGACAAAAGCAAGCCATAATCTTCTTTCTCTCGAAAGATCTTCTTTGTAAATCTTGTGGTTGGGAGAAATCCAGGCCGGAGTCCCTTTTGCAATCACAGAGGCGACCCAAGCACGCTCTCCATCTTTGTTGGCCAGTTTGGCCTCGTATTCCGCCATGCTTGGGCGCGATGTTGAAAAATACCGAGCATGGATGGCGTCCTGGTGACACTCCACTTCAACCCCCCTGACTAACACTGCCTCACTAAAAATTTTGTTCCTCTTGTGATGGGCATTTCTAGAAGCACCATAAGAGGCATAGACTTCTCTCACCATGGTCTCGTTGTATTCCCCGAGGGGCTTAGTAAAGCAGTCCCATTTTCTTGTTCTGATGTTCTGTAGAATATGGGGGTATTGCTCTTTCACGCCGTTGAGACTTAGCTTTTTCTCGGGTAAGATCTTTGTTGTGGTAGACCCTTCCTGTACAACTCCCTAGATAGGGGCAGTGGAAAGCGTAGCTGATAATCGCCCCCTGTTTCCTCTGTACCTCAGCTTCCAGGTTTACCTTCGGTTCACTATCCCCCTCATCAGACTGGGAGGGGCTTTCAACAATGTCCGATGGAGGTGCTTGATGTGCACGCTTGGGTGGAGGTGTCTTCCTGCTTGTGGAGACTCTCTTAGATATTGTATGCTTACGAGGCATTGTTGCAAAGAGAAACTACGTGTGAGTGGACGGATATAAAAACAAATTACGAAAAGATGAACAAAAAGGACAGAAATTTTGACTTATGCAACGAGGTATGCGATCGCATAACCACAATGCGGATCGCAAACCTGTCGCAAAAGAAAACATAGTTAAACAAAGATCACTAATGCGATAGCATATGCAATCGCATAACCACTATGCGGTTCGCATATGCATCACAGAAGTGGATGGGAAAAATGGAAATAAATATGAGACCGCATAACTCACCGCAAAGGTGATTATACGATCGCAGACATGTCGCAGACTGGGAGGTGGGCTGGGGAAGCATACTGCGGAAGGGTGCGACGCATCTGCGAACCGCATTTTGACTATGCGATCGCAAATGCGTCGCATATATCTTCATTCCCAATGGGCCTAGGGCTGGATTTGCAACACAAATGCGGTCCGCATTTTAGAAATGCGATCCGCAGATCCTTCAATTACATCAGTCTAGCCCTAACTATGGCGGATTTTCAAGATTATCAACCTCCCAGGCCTAATTACCAGTCAAAATTTCTACCCTTCCCCCTCTCCTTTACGATTTCACCACAGCACAACAAAGACATTACAGAATCCATGAATCAAAACAAAATAAAATAAAAAGGGAGACTAGAGAAGAGGGGAGAGAAGGACATACCGGATTAGTAGATGTAGAAGATTAGATGGAAATTCCACTCAACTGTTGCAATTTAGGTTCTTTGCTCTTTCGATTCCTATTTGCCCGTTCTAAGTCTTTTCCTTTTCATTTTTTTTGTTTTTTTGTTTTTTTGTTTAAGAGGGAAGACATGAGAGAGAGAACAGTGAGGACTTACCTGGGGGCGAAATACGACGGGGGAGAGACCGCAGAAAGGAGTGTGCAATCGCATCTTCAGCATGCGGTGAAATATTCAATGGCTTACCAAGTTCGAAATGCGGTGAACGTATGCGATCGCATAAAAGAAATGCATTTCGCATAGTGCACCTTGATATCGCATTTTCATCACGAGCATTTTCCAAGCAAACTGTTGATGTCTGCGACCATAATGCAAACTGCAGACATGAAATGCGGTAGCATATGCGTCGCAAACTGGCCAAATTTTTTTTTTTCCGTGGTTTTCATGCACTTCAACCCTGTCTTTGCTTTTGTTTGCATTATCTGCACTCACGCACCCGTTAAATTGCTCCAAAAGCCACATTTATAAAAAAAATGAAGATGAAAAAGAGATAAAACAGAAAATGTTAACACACATGGGTTGCCTCCCATGAAGCGCTTGATTTAACGTCGCGGCACGACGAGGTTGGTACTCTCTTGGAGTCATTCATCAGTAGGACAAGGACCGTCCTTTAGAGTTAATTGCTCTACCACATGCCTCTCACCATCGGTACCCAAGTAGTGTTTGATGCGTTGGCCGTTTACCTTGAACGTACAAAGTCCGTCCTCAGTTGCTAGTTCCACAGCACCAAAAGGAGAGACATTCATCACTTTGAAAGGGCCAGACCATTTAGATTTGAGTTTACTCGGGAAGAGTTTGAGTCGGGAATTGAATAGTAACACCAAGTCACCAGTATGGAACTCCCGTTTCAGGATCTTCTTGTCATGGACAACCTCCATCCTCTCTTTATACATAGATGCGCTCTCATAAGCGTGGAAACGGAATTCCTCCATTTCATTGAGTTGATTGAGCCTCAAATTAGCAGCTTCATTCCAGTCCAGGTTCAATTTCTTGAGTGCCCACATGGCTTTGTGCTCAAGCTCCACGGGTAGATGACATTCTTTTTCGAACACTAGCCTGTATTGAGAGGTACCTATAGGAGTTTTGTATGCGGTTCGGTAGGCCCATAATGCATCATCCAGCTTCCTTGACCAGTCGGTCCGGTTTGCATTAACTGTTTTTGCTAGAATGTTCTTTATCTCCCTGTTGGAGACTTCAACTTGGCCACTCGACTGGGGATGATAAGGCGTCGCCACCTTGTGCTTTACACCATACTTCTCCAATAGGGCATTGAACGCCCTGTTGCAAAAATGAGAACCACCGTCACTGAGAATTGCTCTAGGAGTGCCGAACCGTGTGAATATGTTTCTTTTCAAGAACGTGGTTACACTCCTAGCTTCATTTTTTGGCAAGGCAACGGCTTCAACCCACTTGGACACGTAGTCCACGGCTACAAGAATGTATTTCATCCCACAAGAACTTACAAACGGCCCCATAAAATCGATGCCCCATATGTCAAAAATTTCAACCTCCAACACAAAGTTCATTGGCATTTCATGCCTCTTGGATATTGACCCTTGTCGTTGGCATTGGTCACAAGCTTTGACCATTTGATTTGCATCATGATAGAGGGTTGGCCAATAGTATCCACATTCAAGCACTTTCGCCGCCGTCCGGTTCCCTCCATGATGACCCCCCGCAGGTGAGTCATGACATGCCTTTAGAATAGGCATCACTTCTTCTTCTGGGACACATCTTCTAATAATGTTGTCCGCCAGATGCGGAACAGAAATGGTTCCTCCCAATAGTATTGACAGCAGTCCCTCAAAAATTTCTTCTTCTGGTATGACTCCAAGCCATCAGGGATAAGCTCACTCACCAAATAATTTGCAATATCGGCATACCAAGGAGCTGAAGAAGAAGATAATGCCAGAATATGCTCATCAGGGAAGGCATCATCAATGTCTAAGTCATACTTCGGGCGCCCATTTTCTTCAATTCGAGAGAGATGGTCCGCAACTTGATTCTCAGTGCCTTTCCGATCTTTGACCTCAAAGTCAAATTCTTGCAATAGAAGGACCCATCGGATTAACCTTGGCTTGGCATATTTCTTTGCCATGAGATAGCGAAGAGCAGCGTGATCTGTAAAGACTATCACCTTGGATCCCAAAAGATAAGCCCGGAATTTCTCAAAAGCATAGACAATAGCAAGTAGTTCTTGCTCTGTCACTGTGTAGTTCATTTGGGCACCGTTGAGAGTTTTTCTCGCATAGTAGATGGGATGAAGAACTTTTTTGTGCCTTTGACCCAAAACCACTCCAATAGCTACACCATTAGCGTCACACATAAGCTCGAATGGGAGAGACCAATCCGGTGTGACAATAATAGGGGCCGTGGTGAGCTTTCCCTTAAGCTCCTCAAATGCTTTGAGGCATTCATCATTGAACAAGAACTTGGAGTCTTTTTCAAGGAGTTTTCACATAGGGTTTGAAATTTTTGAAAAGTCCTTGATGAAGCGCCGATAGAAGTCGGCATGACCAAGAAAGCTTCGGATGCCTTTCACCGAAGTTGGAGGAGGGAGTTTGGAGATGACCTCAACCTTCGCCCGATCGACCTCAATGCCCTTTTTTGAAACTTTGTGCCCCAACACAATCCCTTCATCGACCATGAAGTGACATTTTTCCCAATTGAGCACAAGATTGGTTTTTTCACACCGTTTTAGCACTTGCCGGAGGTTGTCAAGGCAATGCTCAAAACCACCGAGAAATCATCCATGAAGACTTCCAAAAAATCCTCCACCATATCAGAGAATATGGACAACATACATAGTTGAAATGTGGTCGGGGCATTGCACAACCCAAAAGGCATCCGACTAAAAGCAAAGGTATCGTACGGGCAAGTGAAGGTTGTTTTCTCTTGATCTTCCAAAGTATGTTGATTTGGTTGTAGCCGAAATATCCATCAAGGAAGCAATAGAAGGATCTTCCCGCTAGCCGATCAAGCATTTGATCAATAAAAGGCATAGGGAAATGATCCTTGCAAGTAGCATTGTTAAGATTACGGCAGTCCATGCACACTCTCCATCCGGTGACCATCCGCGTAGGGATAAGTTCATTCTTTTCGTTGTGGATCACCGTCGTGCCTCCTTTCTTTGGCACACATTGCACTGGAATGACCCACGGACTATCCGCAATGGGGTAGACAACCCCGGCGTCCAACCATTTGATTATCTTCTTCTTGACTACCTCTTGCATAGAGGGATTTAATCTTCTTTGATGCTCTACGCTTGGTTTGCTCCCTTCTTCCAGTTGGATTTTGTGTTCACATATTCCGGCGGGAATTACTCGGATGTCCGCTATTGTCCATCCAATCACTTGTCGGTGCTCCCGCAAGAAATTTAGCAATGCATCAACCTGCACATCATTCAACAAAGAAGACACGATTACGGGTAAAGTATCGTTAGAGCCAAGAAATTTATACCTCAAGTGCGATGGGAGTGGTTTTATCTCAAGGTGTGGTGGCTCCATGATTGAAGGCTTTGCAGGCGGTGTCATTCGATTCTCTAGGTTGAGGGAAAGCTTATTTGGTGCATATGTATAGGACCCACGCCCTTCTAATGCATTGACTATCTCCGCATAACCCTCAATGTTTTCATCATCAAAATTTACCAAAATTGTCGACAATGCCTCGCCGAGGACCTCTTCTCCCATTTTCATCAAAACGGCGTCTTCCACCTCGTCAACAACATCAATTACCGAGATCCCCTCATATACGCTTGGCAATTTCAACCCCTTGCTTGCTTGGAATGTAACTTCTTCATCATTCACGGAATTTGATTTCATGTCTTTCCGAATCCATTAATGCTCTTCCCGTTGCGAGGAATGGTCTTCCTCAAATGATAGGGATCTCCTTATCCACCGCACAATCCAAGATGACAAAGTCGGCCGGGAGAAGGAACTTCCCCACCTTCACTAGAACATCATCAACAATGCCCAAAGGTTTATTTATGGTTCGATCGGCCATTTGCAAACGCATGCTAGTTGGTCTTGGTAATCCCAATCCCGTTTGCTTGTAAATATCAAGAGGCATCAAATTTATACTAGCACCGTTGTAACAAAGTGCTCTAGCAAAACTTCTCAACCCAATGGTGCATGGGATAGTAAAAGCTCTCGGGTCTCCGTTCTTCTCCACATGTGATGTAGCAATTATTGAACTAACCCGATGAGTCAAATTTACCACATCATTCTTTGTTGTTCTCTTCTTTGTCATCGACTCTTTCAAGTACTTGGCGAACCCCGGCATTTCTTGGAAGGCTTCCAAGAATGGAATATTCACCTACAATTTCTTCAAGATGTCATAGAATTTTTCAAACTTCCCATCATCCACTCTTTGTGCAAGCCTTTGAGGAAATGGAGGGTTAGGACTAGGAATTGGTGGAGGAGCTTTTGGGGTCTCCTTCGCCTTTTCCACGGCCTTTCCTTTTCTTTCTCTTTGAATCTCATCCTCTAGGGGGGTTTCCTCAACCTCCACTACTACCGGCAACTCACTCCGTGCTTCCTCTCCTTGGTCAATGTTCTCAACATCAATCACTTTCTCACTCTCGTCTTGAATCACCTTACCACTTCTCGTTGTGATGGCCATGCAATGAGATGTCGACCCCTGGGCCGCTTTTTAGGTTGACCAACGTGTCACTTGGAAGTGTGCCTATTTGCTTGGGAGTTTGCTCTCTTGATAGATCTCTCATTTGCAATTCAAGTTTTTGAATCGAAGCGGTGTGTGAACCCACTACCTCGGACATATTCCTCATTGTTGCATCACTTTTCTCTTGATTTTGCAAAATCCGCTCTAGCATCCCTTTCATTTTTGATTCACTTGACGACCCCTCCTTCTATTGTGAAGAGTTGGAATACTGCCCTCGCGGTGGTACATAAGGGTTGGAGCTTCTATTGGAATAATTGTTGTTGTTGTTCCAAGATCCTTGGCCACCTTGATCATTGCGCCAATTTTGTTGGCCTTGCCCTTGCGGGTTTGGCCTCCAATATTTTTGTTGGCGGTAACCACCTTGAGAGTTTTGAACATAATTTGCTTCTTCCCACTCTTGATTACCCATTGATTGCATGTCTTCCACCATATGCACTTGCTTCGTTTGATTTTCCTTGAGCATCTTTGTCAATACATCAACATTAGTGGCAAGACCTGCAATCACTTGGTCTCTTTCTTGATTCTCTTTGATCATGTTTGCAAGAGAAGGAGTGCCATAATAAATTCCCCCACTCGTATCTTCCGAATGCCATGCTTGATTGTGCTTAGATATCTTGTCTAAAATTTGGGTAATCCTAGCAAATGACTTATCCATGAAAGATCCATCCGCGGCATTCTTTGCAATTGACTGGGAGAGTGGGTCCAAACCCATGTAAAATTTCTCCATCAAAATGTTTTCTAGGAACCCATGGTTCGGTGATCTCACAAGATACAGCTTGAAACGATCTCATGCTTCATGTAAGTGCTCCCCCGGCATTTGCTTGAAGAAAAATATTTTGTCTCTAAGCTCAGATTTCTTGCTATCCGGGAACCACTTTGACAAAAAGGCTCGGACAAGCTCAGGCCATGTAGTGATGGTGTGAGGAGGTAAGTTGAGGATCAACTTCCTTGCCTCTCCCACTAAGGAGTACTTGAACACCAACAACCTCAAAGCGTCATCCGACACATTGGTCTGTTTGTGCATGGCGCACACACCCAAGAAGTTCCTTAGGTGTTGTGTTGGATCATCATCAGTTGAGTTGTGAAATAATCCTTCTGCCTTAAGCATTAATATCATTCCATGGTCAACTTTAAATGTCGATGCACCAACTGCCAGTGGAAGGATGGCATTGGAGTCGTCTATGTATTCCTCAATATCGGTGAAAGGATTTTCCACTTCTCCATAAAGCTCGGCCATTGTGACCTGGGACACCAATACAAAACAAGCAACTTGTGATGGAATAGAAACAGATATAAAGTGAAGTACACACTAACTAGTAATTTCAAAATCGTATTCCCTGGCAACAGCGCCCCAATTTGATACGCTCAAATTACACTTTAAAATAGTGTAAAGCGGTCGAAGTCAAATATAATAACCCAACAAGGATGGGGTCGAATCCCACAGGGAATAGGTGTGAAAATAATACTTTGATAGTGTGATTCTTAACTCAAATCATAATTTCATTCCATTAGTGAACGGGAATATGGGGGTTTGTTGTGTAATAATCTAGTAAATGTAGTGGCAATGAGAATTAATTAAAGTTGTAATTAATATAATTAAATAGACCAAGGTTGTGTCTCCTTTTATGAAGTGTAATGCAAATGGGTATTAATATGTATATTTCTAATGGGAAGTTCTTGATATGCAATGATTTCTACATGTCTACCCAATATTTTTCAATAATAGGGTAGAATCTCCTCTTTATAATTTTCCCAAATATAAAAGAGTTGCAATAAAACCAAATCACTTATTGCCAAATAAAACCAACTTATTCCTAAGTGATTCTGTTAAACAAAGTTTAAAGCCGTGAGTCTTTGATATTTACTCTTACCAAGTCTAACCCACTTTTCCAAGCTAAGAAAGAATTTATGGCATAAGTTAATGTTTACAACCACTAACAATAAATATGAAATGAAGAGTAAATAAATATCAACAACCCGTTATGCATATATTCAATGGAAAATACCCAAATACATAACACCCATTTAGGGTCCACAACCTTA
>ML319070.1:0-15675 GCA_005239505.1 Nicotiana paniculata
GGGCAAAATCACTCAAACTACCGAGAGGTATAGAGTGAGTACTTGGGTGTGATAGCTATATTAGGACCCCATATAATCAAGCTTTCCCTAGTTTATTTCTACCCATTTGATATCCACCTAGGTAGAAGTCACTACCCTAGTCTCTTTTAAACACTTGAAAACCAACAACAAAAATATTGTACTTAGTTTTAATTATTGCATAAAATAGAGTAAAGTGGAAAGTAGAAATCAAACCCCAATGTTTGGAAGTGTAATTAGAAACAAAATCCGCATCTAGCTTGGATATAAACCTAATTTCAAATAAATTAACTCCTTGTAGATTCGATCCTGATCTAGTTGGTTTAAAACTACATCGACCACCCTTACTACTCAATAGTAATGTAGGCTTGGACCCGATCAATTTTTGGCGCTGTTGTCGGGGAGTTAGACGGTCTTATCTATATATCTAAGTAGTTGTGTGTTTTGTTTTTCTTTCCTTCCATTTCTCTAATTTTTATGTGTCAATTGCTTTTAGGTAACAAATGGCTCTTAACGAGGCCCTCGTACATATTCCTCAGGGGGAGGAGGTAGATGAAAAATGAAGTGGATGAGGTTCATATTGAACCTCAAGATCAGAAGAGAGGCCTCCAACCTCATGACCCCCCCACCTCTTCCAAGGGAAGCACACCGGATGTTGCCCAACGAAGGCTATGCAAGCGCAATAGTCCCGCCCCGGATTCGGGCAAGCAACTTTCAGATAACCAATGTCATGCTTACACTTTTGGAATATAGGGGTTTCTTCATCGGAGATCCACATCAAAATGCCTATAAGCATCTCAAAGGTTTTGTTGACACGTGCTGGGGGAGCAAGCAGGCGAATATATCTGTGGACGCTTTGAGGTTAAGGCATTTCCCTTTCTCACTTAGAGAGAAGGCTTTGGATTGGCTTGAGAGGCTACCCAACCATTCCATACACACTTGGTATGAGTTGGCCGATAAGTTCATATCAAAGTTCTTTTCTACGGGACATATGGTGACTTTAAAATATGAGATCCTAGCCTTTAAAGAAGAGCCAAATGAACCGTTACATGAAATATGGGAGAGGTACCGCACTATGGTAAAAGAATGCCCCAACAACGATATTACTGAAGCAATGATCCAGCAAACCTTTTATAGGGCATCAACACAACTAACCAGTGTGTGGTGAATCAGCTCGTTGAGGGTAATTTCATGAAAGTTCCTTATGTTGATGCTTGTGACATATTAGATGAGATGGCGGACAACACGAGATTTTGGAAAGGTATTGCACAATGGTCAAATAGTGCCCTAACCACGATATGACCGAGGCCATGATCCAACAAACCTTCTATAGGGGGATCAACATGATGAATCAGTGTGTGGTAAATCAACTCGTCGGGGGTAATTTCATGAACACGCCTTACTCTGAAGCTTGTGAAATATTAGATGAGATGGCAGATACCTCTACGGTTTGGCAAAATAGAGCCAACATTCCTCAGAGTGACCCTAATGTTATCCATCTTCACAAGGAACTTCATGCAAGCCATAGCAGAATTGACAACCACCATGAATTAGTTAGACAAGGCTCAACTTCAACAGGTTCAGGGGACAAAACAGGTAAATGCCATGGAAGGGGTAAACATGATGGTCAACAAGAAAAGACAACGGGGTCAACAAATCTAAAACAATGCAGATCGATTTGAGCAAAGTGGTGGTGATTACAATCAAGATACTCTTTTGATGATCAAAGTGAAGAAATTCAACATGTGAACAATTACCAAGGTCAACGGAGCAATGCTCCAAATCAATAACAATGGAGATCATAGGGAAATAATCAAAATTGGAGCAACCAAGGACAAAAAGGAATTGGAATAGTGGTAACAACAACAATCAAAGCAATTGGGGGAACAACAATCAAAACTGAGGTAATCAACAAGGCAATTGGGGAGGAAACAATAATAGCATTTGGGGTGGAAATAACAATAGCAATTAGAGTGGCAACAATAATAATAATTGGGGAGGCAATGGAAATCAAGGGGGTGGAACAACAATAATCAAGGAAATCAGGGGTCGGGCTTTCAAAGGCCCCCGATGTATCAACAACCCAACAACCCACCTCCATATCCGTCACAAGGGCCAAGTTATTCCAACAATGAGATGGTACAGATAGAAAATATGTTCAAATAAATGATGGAAAGAAATGCCGACTCCGATTCCCAAATAGCCTCCCATAACACTTCTATCCGCAATTTGGAAGTCCAAATGGGTCAAATTTATCAAGCATTGAATAATCGCCCTAAGGGGGCACTACCAAGTGATACGGTAGTAAACCCGAAGGGTGGGAACAATACGGGCTATGCTATGGTGGTGACTACAAGAAGTGGTAGAGGTGAGGTTGCTAGTACCTCCAATCCAAGAAAGATTGTGAATGATGATGATGTGATGGTTCAAGATGATGATGAGCCACGCAATGATGTTCAAGTAAATGATGAGAATGAAAACGTGAATGATGAAGTGAGCATAGACATTAATGACAACGTGGAGGAAACGCAAAATGATGTGAACCCGTCTAGGGAACATGTGATAGACATACCAGAACCAGTAGTTCCCAAAGCCAAGGATCCTTTGCCAAGGCTTCCTCCACCATATCCTCACAGGCCTGCAAAGAAAAACAACGAAAACCAATTCAAGAAATTCATTGATATGATGAAAAGTTTGTCCATAAATTGGTTGAAGCCCTAGAACAAATGTCGGGATATGCCAAGTTCATGAAGGGCTTGGTAACAAAGAAGAGGTCAATGAACTGTGAAATGATCAAAATGACACATAAAGTGACTGCCATTATGCATTCCATGGCTCCAAAGATAATAGACCACGATGCCTTTACAATCCCATGCACTATTGGTAGTGCCGATTTCGCCAAAGCTTTATGTGATTTGGGGGCAAACATTAACTTAAAGCCCTATTCTGTGTTCAAGACATTGGGGATTGGGAAACCAAGACCTACTTCCATGAGGTTACAAATGGAAGACCGGACAACAAAGAGGCCATTGGGGATAATTGATGATATTCTAGTTCGGGTCGACAAGTTCATACTTCCCGCAGATTTTATGATACTCGACTGTGAGGTTGACTATGAGGTGCCAATAATATTGGGGAGACCTTTCCTAGATACAAGGAAGGCCTTAGTTGATGTGGAAGATGGGGAGCTCACCTTCCGAGTGGGTGATGAAAAAGTTGTGTTCCAGGTGTGCAAGTCAATGAGGCAGCATAATAGCAACGAAGTGTGTTCGTTTGTGGATCTTGTGACTGAAGTAATTATTGAAAACATGAGTGTTGTAATTAATGTTGAAGATCCATTGGAAGCTGTGTTATTGAATCATGATTATGATGAGAAGGAAGGATTGGTAGAATGTGCAAATTCTTTGCAAGGAATGAGATCCTATACATATGGGTCTCGAAAACTTTCCTTGGACCTTGAGAACCGGAAGACTCCGCCCAAAAAACCCTCAATTGAGGAGCCTCCCATATTGGAGTTGAAGCTCTTGCCTTCACACCTCAGGTATGAGTTCTTAGGACCTTGTTCCACATTACCTATTATTCTTTCTTCGTGCTTAACTAACATGCAGGCAGGTTCTACCCTTGCAGTGCTTCAAAGGATGAAGAAGGCAATAGGTTGGACATTGGCGGATATTCGGGGTATAAGACCCGCCTTTTGCATGCACAAAATCATATTGGAGGATGATGCCAAACCCTCCGTATAACATCAAAGGGGTTGAATGAGGCCATGCAAGAGGTAGTCAAGAAAGATATCATCAAGTGGCTAGATGTAGGGGTTTTCTACCATTTCGGATAGTTCATAGAATTCACTGGTACAATGTGTCCCAAAGAAGGGGGGCATGAATGTGATCACAAATGATAGAAATGAATTGGTCCCCATAACAACTATCACCGGTTAGAGGGTATGCATGAATTATAGAAAGCTGAACAAAATGACCCGGAAAGACCATTTTCTGTTGCCATTTCTTGATCAAATGTTGGATAGGATTGCCGGACGTGCTTATTATTGTTTTTTGGATAGGTATTTCGGATATAAACAGATTCTTATTGCACCTGAAGACCAAGAGAAAACCACCTTCATTTGTCCGTATGGCACATTGTCATTCTCAAGGATGCCGTTTGGTTTATGCAATGCACCGACTATTCTTCAACGATGTATGATGGCAATATTCACGGATATGGTGGAGGACTTCCTCGAGGTGTTCATGGATGATTTCTCTGTTGTGGGGGTTTTCTTTGAAGAGTGTTTGGATAATCTTGATAAAATATTGGCCCGATGCGAAGAAACCAACTTAGTGCTCAAGTGGGAGAAGTGCCACTTTATGGTCGAGGAGGGCATTGTCCTTGGCCATAAGATCTCAAAGAATGGTATTGAAGTGGATAAAGAAAAGAGTGAAGTGATATCAAAACTCCCTCCTCCTACTTCCGTCAAGGGAGTGAGGAGCTTTCTAGGTCACGCAGGGTTTTACCATAGGTTCATCAAGGATTTCTCAAAAGTGGTGAACTCCTTGTGCAAGTTTTTGGAAAAAGATGCCAAGTTGTGTTTAATGATGATAGTATGAAAGGTTTTGAGATACTCAAGTATAGGTTGACTACCACTCCCATCATTACCGCACCCAATTGGAGCTTACCATTTGAGCTCATGTGCGATGCAAGCGACGTGGAGTTAGGAGCGGTATTGGGGCAAAGAATCAACAAGATATTTCATCCGGTCTATTATGCAATCAAAACCATGAACGACGCCCAAGTCAACTATACAGTGACCGAGAAAGAGATATTCGCCATTTTCTTTGCCATGGAATAGTTTCGCCCGTACCTCATGTGTACCAAAGTGATTGTGCACACCGATCACGCGACACTTTGTTATTTGATGAGTAAAAAGGACTCTAACGCTAGATTGATGCGGTGGGTACTTCTTCTACAAGAGTTTGACCTTGAAATCATAGACCTCAAAGGGAGTGAGAATCAAGTGGCGGACCACTTGTCCCGCTTGGAAGAGGAGGGGAGGCCCCATGATGGCCTCGAGATCAATGATTCGTTTATGGATGAACAACTCCTCTCCGTGTCTTTGACCGGGATGCCTTGGTTTGCCGATGTGGCCAACTTTGTTGTGACCGGTATTATCCCGAATGAGTTCTCTTCAAACCAAAGGAAGAAGCTTATATGATACTGCTTGGATTATTATTGGGATGAGCCATATCTTTTCAAAATTTGCAATGATGGTGTTATCCGGAGATATGTTCCGAAAGAAGAGCAATTGAGTATTCTTGAGCTAGCGAGCTCGTTAAGCTCAGAAACTAATGTAATATGCTTGATTGCAGGAATTATTCAAAATGAGCCAAAGGAGTCATAATCAACTCATAAAGGAGTCAAAGCTTGAACAAAAACCAAGACCAGGCCAAGGAATCTGAAACGCGGACCGCATAAATATTGTGCGGCTGCGAAAGCCACAACACGGTCGTGATCACATTTACGTGGTCCGCAAAATGGAGATTCAGAAAGGTCAATTTTTGGGCTAAAATATGAGCGCGGAAAGCATCAGAGAGGTGCGGCTGCGAAAGTACCTGTGCGGCCGCGATTGGAATTACACGGACCGCGTTGACTGAGGTTTAGAGAGCTTACAATTTAAGCAAAAACGATAAGTGCGGTCTGCGTCAGAATTATGCGAACATGGAAGTCCCTTACGCGGCCGTGATGGAATCTAGGCGGTCCGCGAAACTCATCTCAACCCAGATCCATAATTAAAGAACGCGGACCGCGATCAGAATTACGTGGCCGTGAAAGAAAAAGTGCGGCCCTGCTTAGAATTACGTGGCCGCAGAACCTCCGCAGTGGTATTTTTGTCCAGGAATTTTAGCTTAGTATAAATAGAACTTTTTGTCATTTTTAGGTTATGTTATGTATTGGGAGAGCACCTGAGACGGCTGGGATTTCTATTTTAGGAAATTTTGTACTAGATTCATCTTTCAACATTAGATTATCATCTTTTAATCTAGTATTATAAATTTTATCTTCTTTTCATCTTCAATTTCTGTTATTTCCATGAGTAGCTAGACCCAGAGCTAGGGTTGTGACCCAACCCTAGTGTGGGTATTTAATAAGTGTTGAATTTTAAGGCTTGAATGTGTATGTGTTAGTGATATTTAGCCTAGTTCTTGCTAGAATTATAAAAATAGTGGTTGAAAATACGTATTCATGCCTTTATGACTTAGTGTCTACTTGAGAAAGAGGGACTAAGTCTAGGAAAACTAGGTTAACAAAGAATTGGGGTGAACTCAAGAAATTGATAGCCCCAATTAAAGGGTTAAACTTAGAGATAGTAATACCCGACTTGAGCTAATATCACTTGAATTGCATGAATACCCATTTGGACTTGAGAAATCCAAATTGGCAAAATCACTCAAACTGTCGAGAGGTATAGAGTGAGAACTTGGGTGTGATGGCTATATTACGACCCCAGCTAATCAAGCTTGCCCAAGATTCTTTCTACCCATTAGATATCCACCTAGGTAGAATTCACTAACCTAATCTCTTTTAAACACTTGAAAACCAACAACAAAAATATTATACTTAGTTTCAATAATTGCATACAATAGAGTAAGGTTAGAAGTAGAAATGAAACCCCAATGTTTGGAAGTGTAATTAGAAACAAAACTCGCATCTAGCTTGGATATAAACCTAATTCCAAACAAATTAACTCCCTGTGGATTCAATCCCGAGCTAGTTGGGTTAAAATTGCATCGACCACCTTTGCTACTCAATAGTAGTGTAGGCTTGGACCCAATCAGTGGCCCAAAAGAAAAGGATGAAAAGGTATTATAATCACAGGGCGAATCTCCGTTATCTCAAAGTAGGAGATTTGGTTTTGAGGAAGGTTACTCAGAGCACTCGGAAAGTCAACACCGGAAAGCTGGGACCAACGTGAGAAGGTCCTTATCGAATTTTAGCTATCACCTGTAAAGTATCTTATGAATTGAAAAGTCAAGATAGAGTCAAACTGCCCAAAAATTGGAACGTGACCCACCTCAAAAGGTATTATTGTTGAAGGTTCCTGCCGATACTGAAAGTATGTGCTGCACTCTTTTTTTCTTCGACTAGTTTTTATCCCAATCGGGTTTTTCAGGTAAGGTTTTTAACAAGGCAGTGACATAAAGCATACTACAAAGGGAGGATGTCGGCAAAGGCAAGACCTTTAAGTAACAAGGCATTACAATTCTCACACTGATAGGATCAACGAATATGAGCTCGCGTGGTAAACAACATATGGATAGTTAAATAATCTTTGGCTCGATGGCAAGCCACGCCTTCCATTGTTCAAAAGGATTATTTAACCGTTCATAAGTTGTCTCCATTGTTGAAGCGACAATATAGAATGAACAAAAACGCCATTAATGACTACAAGACTTGCAGTGTTTGAATACTCATAGTTTGCATTCGAACACTAGGGCGAATCAATGCATGATGCGGCACCAAGAGTGCCACAAAAATCGGGGAATGTAAGAACCGGGATCAATGTCTTATCATGACCAGGTGCTGCATGATCAGGCTCCTAAAAATATGTTGTACAAGTTAGCCACATACATTGGCAACTTTATTTAAGCAAATGAATGCCTTTGTACTTTTTAAGATTGAAGGAATAAACCAAAGTGCTTTTATTTTTATCTTATTTCTTGTCTGAATGGTAAGTTCATGTATTTTATCGTTTGAAAGTTAATTAAAACTTCAAATTCTTGTACCGGAATGAAATAGGAGACGTCCTCTTCAAAAGCACCGTAAACATAAGGGCCCTCTCTTATGAAACCTTCACAGTAAATGGTAGATTCTGGAAGTAGTTATACCCGGAATCAAAATTTATCGGATAAGAAAATATACCCAAAGCTTTATAAATTAAACGTAAAAAGGATACTTTTGCACAACACTTAAGCAAAAAATCCTTTTATTGATTAAAGTGCCAAACTGATTAAAAAGTTTTGGCATAATTCAAAAGATATAGGGAAATAATACATTATCCTTTGCTGCCAGAACCCGAAGGAAGAGAACAATCTTCATTCTCCTTGGTGGAAGGAGGTTGTTCCCCTACCGGTTCAGGGCATTCTTCTTCTTTGGTCTCCCCTTCGGTTCACGAATACTCGAAACTAGTATTCGAGGAGTCAGTTGCAGCGGTCCGAGCAAGAAGATTCTCACGACCAGTTACCTCCAGTTCCCCACTTTAGCAATGCAATCACCAATATCAGCAATGCCTACTTTGGCTTCCTCCAAAGTCTTTCTTTTCGTATAGTACATGGCATAGGTCTTCTAGAAGACGAGGAAATATTCTTTATCCTAGAGTTTTGTCCAGAGCTTATCAACTTTGTTCTGGATCTTTTCTCTTTCAATCTTCACTGCGCTGAGTCAAGAATCAAGCTCAACATTGGTAATTGAGTGAAGCCAGTTTTTCTCCATGACCTTATTAAGCCTCTCTTCCATTTTGGCCATTTTCTCCTCAATAGCATTGGCCTCCTCGATTTTGGAGCATAAGTTGGCCTTCAAATTATTAATTTGCTCCTCGAAGGAAGACTCGTGCTCGGCAGCAGTGGTTACAGCATCCTAAATTTCGTCCCACTTAACATTGGCCTCTCTAAGGTCTTCATGCAGTTGGGCAACCTCTTGGTTGTGGGCCATTTTGTCTTGCTCGGTTTGTTGTAACCGAGCCTCGAGCTTGCTTATCTCTACAACTTTTACCTCCAGTACCGGGAGGAACACGATAAGCTGATTTGTTTTAGCTAAAAGTTGATCCCATTCGAAAGCAAGTACTTGTTTATCCAAGATCAACCTTTGCAAGCCCTTAGAAGCACGGAGGTTGGCCTAATAAAAAAAGGGGGTTAGAGTTAAGAGTATTTTCGCCAAGTACAAACGGAAAAGAAGATTGAAGGAAATTGGGATGATACCTGCGCCGAATAGTGCATGGTGTTATTTATGAGGCACTCCCTGGGTCCCGGTCGAGGAGGAATGCCTCCTCTTCGGTCTTATGCTGGTGATTTCGGGAGAAAACACCTTCACCGGAGGCGTAGGTGGTTTCACGAGCCCTCCTTCGATTAAGGTCACCTTGCAGCACCTGTTGGGATTCCATTGGGTCGTTAAGAATATCAACATCAAGGCACATAACAGAACCCCTTGGAATCCCTATACAAGCAGAGGGGTGATTAGTAAATTTCTTTAAAACCAATAAGATTGAAAGGAAGAGGAATTATACTCACCATGATTCTTAGCTCTCTACCTATATTTGGGAGCCATCTCTTTCCACCGTCGGGTTTCTGGAGTTATAATATCTAGAATTTTTTGAACCCATCAGTTTTTACTGGAAACCCGTGGTGGTTCCCAGCAAATAGATAAAATGAAAGGAAGAAACGATAAAATCTATCAACAAAACAAGAAATTATCTTTCCAAGAAGAAAGAAAACAAGTATCCAAAGACTTACAGAAAAGATTCCACAACTCGGAGAAAGCTGTAGTTGTGGTCGGGATGATGTCCCTGATAGCAATAACAATGAACTATGCTATCCATCCACACTCGTTGTCAAATCTACTCTAGCGAGAAGGGTGTGGTGACCACGCTTGCTCAAATTGAACACTTTCCTATGAAAAATCTTAGGGGAGCAAAGGTTCATTATATGTGCAAGAGTTAGGGATTTTCCAATATCAATGCATATTTGATGAAAGCAGGCCACTGTCCACCATATGGATGGGCCTACTTGTGCTAAGTAAACCTGGTACCGATGGCAAAACTCCAAAACTATTGGGTCAAGTCCTTCACTCGACCCCAAGGAGAGGGACCTAAAGTAAGAGGATATGTATAGACATACATAAACCCCTCTCTGGAGTAGGTAACTCGCTCAACTATATCTGAGGTGAGGATTTCGACATGGGGGAAATTGCAGTCCTCCTTCATCATAGGGATACTAGAAAGACGAATGAAGGAGGGGTACCTACGAACTGGACAAAACCTGCGGCTTTGAGAGTTTGCATATGCAATTTGTTCTTGAAGATTATTTGTGGTGCTAAGGTGGAGTGGTATGATGGTGTTAACAATTGAAGGTTCAGACTCAACATCAACCTCTTTGGCTTTGTTTTTCGTCGGGTCTCCACTGAAGAGAAGACTGGTGTATCCGATGGAAGTAGCATAAGAAGACATGATGGTGAAAGGTTAGTACAAAAGTTCTTGCTGAGAAAGTTGAATGTTGTAAAAAGAAGTTCTAAGCAAATGCAGAGAAGGAGAAAAATTTATGAAAGTAGCGAAAGTGAAGAAGAAAAAATGATGAGTAGCGGAGAAGTTATAGATGGCAAAATCATGGTCATGATTACCTCGAGAATCAGTGAAAATACTTGCTAAATTACGGGGCAACACGTGTTCGGAATATTAAATGCGAGGAGATGTGCGCCCCTTCAAATGTCAGAAACCGTTTAGGAACACTTTCGCCAAGAAAAGGATTCTTATCTACTTCCCAGTAACACTTAATTGTGTCACTGAAAAGTAGGGGAATTATCTGTATGGAGTATAATTAGTTGATAATAATTGGTCAAATGGCGAGGTGACATATGGAACCGAAGACAGGTAAAAGATGAGTCAGAAGATAAATGGCACTGTGAGCAAAGTACATAATCGGTACAAGATGGATTCCGAAGGAAGCATAGCCGATAATAGAGGTTCAAATGTTTGACATCAGATAACTTTCAATGAGCAGCCGTTATAGAGAATATTTGCATTCAAAACCAGTCGTTATGCACCCACCAATGACGCATTCAATCTCATTCAAGAAAAAGCTTGATTTAGGGATCTTCTCTCCCTTGACAGAGCTATAAATAGGAGGTTTAACATCATTGTAGGACATGAAACATTCTGCACACAAAAGCTATAATCTATTCTCTTACTACGATAAACTAAAGCAATTAAAATTTTTCTTGCGCTTGTCATCAGAAAGGCTAAGTCCTTAACCTAGCTTATTATTTCCTTTAACTTTATTCGTTAATACATTTCTTGTTCTTATTTATTTATTATTCTTGGATCAAATTGATTCGCTTGTCTGTAAACAATGATATAAATTTAACTGTACCGTTTTACGGTTAAACATCTATATTTAAGGATTTAAACTTTAATTTAAAATCTTATGATTTTAAGATATAGGTTGCTATAACATTAAAAAGTACTCTTTGAATCTTATAGTATTAAGAATGTTAGAATTTAAAACTTAATTAACATAGTAAAGTGGCACTCTTTTAAAAATAAGTTAAAAAGAAAATAAGATACATAAATTAAAATAAAAATAATATATAAAAATTTAGTGAGATATTTGTATCAATATTTTATGACGTATAATGAATTTTTTTTAATATATTCAGTATAATCCTCTTATATATTAAGTTTATGAATTATAACTTTCCCTCAACTACTCTTTCATCTATTTAGTGATGAAATTAGATTGTTATTAATTAGCCACTTGATATAATGCGACAAACATGGCTTCCTACACAGGAACTGATGCGAAAAATAACTTTATCTTCTTTGGCTGCTGTTGAGGTTCGTGAATTTCTCACTTCCTATATTTAGTTTTGACATGTGAGTTTTTTTTTTTTAAAATTATATCTTTGTGTCTTATCATCCTACGTCTGAGTTGGAAACCTTTTTTTGTCCCAACCTTCGAGGCATTTTGTTTTGTTTTGTTTTTTTAAGTACCAAAAGACCAACGAAGTATTTAAAAGTTACAATCTTATCTCAATTGTCATCAAAGGTCAAAATAATTTAGTAAATATTTTGTTTGATTCTGCTAATTATTTTAATGGAAATTCTGTAGTTGTTATTCAATAGAAATCAATTGAGTTTATAGTGATGTTCGACCACAATAACATGCATGGATAAGATAAGATTGAGTCTCAAATGATAAACAATGATGAGAGTGGGACTAACTAGATTAAGTTAAAAAAGGTCGAATTAAAATTCAATTCTATTTAATTAATAGGACAATAGTTAGAGACAAGTGAAGTTTGCTTGTGAGAGTAAAATTAAAAAGAAAAAAAAAAGCAGTAAATAAAACGTCGTTTTGCTCAGCTGACGATTATTGGTTTTTTTTTTTTAAATCTTAGCGCAATCTACATAGCACTCCGTGTACTTATATTTTATTATTATTGGATTTGTATTTGAATGCAAAATTAAAAAATCAGTGAGTTGATTATATATATTGGAAGTACCAAGTATTATGTCATGTTTTTATTTAATTTAAACAAAAGTAACTATGGAGTTTTACTCTGAAAATAGCACCCCTCTGATACTGTCTCTCAACCTGATATTTTACTTTCAGAGAATATTTTGTTATTAATTAATGTCTCCATCTCTAGGTTTTTTCAAACACTTTGATCTTCAACAATAATGTTTCTTGGGCTATGTAACAACCAAAAGTAGTATGTTTACACTAATCCAATTAATATATGATATATGTTTTTATAAAAATATAATTACCGTTAAAATTATGATGAATTAATATATATCATCACCTGAATTTATCATATAACAATAATATATACAATATACTTTGATGTGTAAACACCCGATATAAGTAAGGAAAAAATGAAACTGTATAACCGCTGTAAAAATAATAGCCGAAAAACTGTCCAAAATTTATATATTTTTTTTTTATATATATATATTCTGTAAATTAAATACAAAAATTATACAAATTTTCGACTACTAAATATAAATAATTTTTAACACGGACTAAAAGTGATAAATAATTCTTAACGAAAGCTATGGGCTGGACAATAGGGTTATAGGGCCACGAGCAGGAAATCATGAGAAGATGACTCCTTTTATTTATGACCAGTTATGTCACTTTATAAATATCTTATTACAAAAATTGGTCAATTCATAAGATATTATTAATATTAGTCAAATATTACTAATATTAGTCAATTAGTTATTTGTAGCAAAAAAAGATCAAATTTTTACTTTCTTTTGAGTGGGTGTTATTAGAATAGATTAGGTACATCTTAAGGAGCTTGAATCTCAGTTTGGGATGATTTGGTGGAGTTTTGAGGTGATTTGAAATGAAAATTTGAAGTAGAAGATGAACATGAAAAAGATGATGTGTGTATCACACTGTGTATCATTTGTGTATCACATATATATCATAATTATATCAAATGTAGATCACATGTATACCTGTGTGTGAGATACATGCGTGATACTTGTTTGATACATGTGTCGCAGAAGAATTTTTTGGACTCGATTTAACTCCGAATTTTGATATCAAATCAGTTCAAATCACCTCTAATCTTCTTCAAATTTTGTATATTGACTCATCTATATGTTTTCAATGAATTTCAACCATACCCATTAAAAAACATCCGTTTTTGCTTAGATTTTTGGAATCTTGTATATATTATTTTTGTATTTCATCACTTTATTTGCTACCTCATCCATGAAAATTTCTTTTCATCTTGCATCTAATATTGCTAATCACGCTTAAACATATGGAAGGAGATCTTTGCATGTGATTCTTGGAGAAAAAGAACTATATTTATTTGGGATTTCAATTTCTATATGTGTTTGGCTAGTTTTGGTAAGTATATAATTAATGGCAAGAGGTTGATAAGTTGAGACTTATTTGTGACGTTTCTGTAAGATTCCCTTTATTTATTGACAATATATCTCTACGGTGCTGTGTGCTTCGTGATTTTTTTTTTTTTTTTTTTTATGACATGTGGTTCTTTGAATGTTTGTATCTTATAAAATAAAAATCTCTCTTCACTTGTTTTATTTATCATCCACTTTTCCAGAGTTTGAATGGGTTTAAGTGGGATTCCAAAATATTTAAACGAGGTATCTTTAATTAAGCTACTGGGGTTTATCACCAAAGAACAAACAAAAGATGAACAATAGAAAGGGACCGTATTTGCGAAAGCGAAAGGCATGGATATTATATTAATTACGAGAGTGCACTAAAAGTGTGTTAGAAGTATAATTTAAATAAATTAATCCTTTAATGAAATATCTGGGCCAATTAAAAAGTGAATTAGTCGTAGCATTTGTCTTGAAGCGTTAACTAATTAAACAAATGGATTAGTCGTAGTACTTATCTTGAAGTGTAAGTGTTGTGTAATTAATTAACTAAATCAAGTACTTGCATGATTACATAAGGATTTTTTCTTTTTTTTTTTTCCGGAAAAGTTTGGACAGATTATTGCAAGGGCAAGATCACTTTTATCCCGCAATATGTATACGGTAAAAATCCGTCTCAAGAATTAGGTCAATTAGGAAGCAACACGTGTCAAGAATGATCAGTTAGTGGTGGCTCAACCATGGTAAATCAGATACAAACCTCAACCATGGTTAAACCAGATACAAATTTGTAGCCGGATAAGAAGCAATTCAGGATATGACATACAGGAACATCACATAAGATCTCTAGATTCCTTTGTGTTACATCCCGCATTTTTCTGCGTTAAAGTTCGTCGTAAGTTAATCAACGTAAGCTTGGGAATGAGATTATTTTGGGATTAGAAGTATTATGTTATTTCAAACAAGTGATGAGTAAATTCGTGAAGTTGAGAGGGTAAGTGTTAATCCAAATCGCACACGCAAGTATACGTGGTCGTAGCAAGTAATATAATGTTAAATCGAATGTCGAACCCACAGGGACTTGCGTAAACTACTTATTGAATCACTCTAATTGCTATTTAATCGNTTCTCTAATCTATATACGACTTTTCCAAGAATAACATAGATAATATATAGAACCTAATTGCTGGCCAAACAATTAAGCAATTAAATGCAGAATTGAAGAAACAACCATATATTGAGCAAATTATAATCAATGTTAAGTTAATATCGAATAACAATATTAATGGCTAAATCACAACCCCAGAACAATGGGTGTTTAGCCACTCATACTAGAATTAAACAATTGCATAAGTTTTGTATAAATGGAAAATACTAGAATAAGATGAAGAAAACTGATAATCCTTTGCTTCCTCAATGATCTTGTGTGTATATTCTCTCCAAAAATGGCATCCTCCTCCCAAAGTTGTGTTTTTGGGTCTATTTATATGTTTGGGATAAACCCTAAACGTGTAGGAGACTTCTATTCCAACCGGAAAATACTTAAAACCTTCAAAACTCGGAATTTACCGGACCAGGGACCCCAGGCGTTAAGCCCCAAACGCCCAGCTAAAGCCTAGGTAGGCCAGGCATTTGGGCTCTAACGCCCCACTAACGCCTGGGCATGGCTGGCGTTTGGGCTGAAACGCCCGGCTAACGCCGGGGCATGGCTGGTGTTTGGACTGAACGCCCGGCTAACGCCAGGTTATGCTAGGCTTTTGGGCTAAAACGCCCGGCTATGGCCCGGGTCACTCCTTTTCGACTCTTGAGCGTATTTTTGGCGTTTATACACCCTTTTAGCTCGGCTTCCATCTCCAATTCACCTACACATGAAATAGACTGCATTATTCATATATAACGTGTATTTTGTCACAAAAGCACATAAAATATAAGGTACATGATGCTTAAAACTATGGATTCTAGCCACTCATCAACACCCCACACTTAGACTCTTGCTCGTCCTCGAGAAATATCCTTCAACACGTACACAT
>MDKI01201543.1:0-15977 GCA_005239505.1 Nicotiana paniculata
CTTGAAGATATATAATTGATTACTTATGAATCAAAGTAGTACGGATTAAAACAGGTGCAAAATAATAACACCTTGATAAATTAAAACGTTAGTTCAATTCATAATACTTTTTTTTTAAATGAACAATCAAATGAACAATTTTGAAATCTTCATCACTACAACATTCCAGCTAACAACATAGATGACATATCACTTTCTCTACTGTCACCTTCAACCCCAACATCACTTTCATCAACAAAAGAACTTGAAGATTGTTCTTCACTGACAACATTTTCTTTTTGGAACTCATTGAATGCTGCTACTGCTTCATCATAAGATTTGTAAGACTTGAAGATGCTTCCTTTGAAACTTATAACCGTAGGAGCACACTCACACCAAGAGTTGTATAATCCGGGTTTTTACCACGAAATACCACATACACCTTCGACGATGCCGATATATTATCAGCTTGAGATCCATTTCTAAACTCGTTGAACGCTACTATGGCTTCATCATACGTTTTGAAGGCCTTGAAGATGCTGCCCTTGACACCAATAACCATAGGAGCACACTGATGCCAAGAGTTGTACAATTCAGGCCTCTTACCACGAAACACAACATAAACCTTTGAAGCATTATTCCTCTTCCAGTGGTCCATTCCTTAATCTAACAATAAGAAAAGATAAGAGATGAAGAAGGAGAAAACAAATTAAAGATAGAAATGTCAATGGGGGCTGTAAAAACTTCTTGGTTGAAGCACTCTATATTTAAGTATTAGGGTTAGAAAGTATATAATATTTTTTTAGTTTAGTGATACAGTATTATAGAAATGGAAATACAGTAATTTAATCCTATTTTTTTAGTATACTATGCGTGTATTTTAGTGTATTTCGTTTAAATGGTATAATACATGTATATGAGTATAAATTGCTTTATCAAAAATAGTGTAGCATGTATGTGTAAATGTGAAATAAGCATGACGAAGGTAAGATCATTAAACTAATGAGAAAGAATTAGAGGGAAAACAATAAAAAATACTAAAGGGTATATCTGAAAAACGAGAATGACTAAATATCAATTATGCCCTTAAAAGCCGTGCGAAGTTACCATAATACCCTCAGTTGGGACGTTTGGGCCAAAACGAATTTGGCCAAATATATTTTTCGTTAGGTTTAAACAATTAGATTTTCTATTAGAATAGAATTAATCATAACCAATATTAATATTCAAAGACCGTTCAAATATTTTCGTAGCAAGATGTCACAAGTTCAGTCAAAAGAGCAATAAATATATAACAATAATAATATTTAATGGTCCAAGAACAAAGAAGGTAACATTAAAGAGTAATAAATGAGATATAATGGCATTCAAGTAATAAATACAAGTGAGGTAATCGAAAAAGGGAGAGATTCGGTGATATTCCTCCTAACAATGATAAGTGATTGATGAACCTTTGAATATTCGTCTTATTCTCGTATCGTAGGAGAAAAATTAAGATCAAATATGGAAAAAGGTATATTTTGTATGTATATAAAACAAGAATCATGAGAGAATGTCAAAGTGTTATTTTTTACGATGAGTGCTCAATTAATCTCCCCTCTACAACTACTTATCTTTCTACTTATAAGGGAGAATGTGCTACAAAACACTTAATAGTACAGATTCCCAGAATATCTACTAGTATATTTTTTTAAAATCTTATCTCTAAAACTAATTGCTACTGCCCCGTTAAAAAAAATACTCATCCTCAACCTCGATCTTTATTAACTCTTCGACCTCGCCTTCATCGTTGAAACCGAATTGATAACACATGGCGGTCCTCAAAGGCCTTCTTAAGATCGATTAGATTTGTGCATAAATGCGGTAATTTTTGGCCCATACACCAATCCCATGAGAAGCGCTACAAGTTAAATGTTTAAACTACAAATGATCTTCTTCCCATAGTAATTATGCTATTAAAAAAAGTTTACGCTTAAAACACCCAAACCTCTAATTAACATCATTTGAGCATCTCAACCAACAAAAAAAAAACTATTAGTTATACTTTATTCTCATTAGTCCTGGCCAGGGGCGGATTTAGCTATCATATATTTTATTGGTTCATCCGCACCGATTATTTTATATGTATTAAATAAATAAGTACATATTATAGACTTCAAATGTAAAATTTCGAACTCCAATCCTTAATATTAAAAGGCAGGTAAAATTTGCAAAAGCTTGATAAACCACCTCATTATCAGCCCGCCTAGTAGTATAATTTGCTTAAAATAAAATAAAAATAGCATTCTAAAGCGTTTAATTTAAAGTCTAAACGAAAGCATGTGGTTAATTTGCACTAATTATTAAGGGCTAATTAGTGGGTACAAATGACATAATCATCATTGGTACTAATTCCGCGCATGTGTTTTTAGTTGGCAGATATTTATCTTGAAATAGTTTAGTAGTGATAAGTGACATTACTAGTATATCTACTACAAAAAATAAAATAAAATTAGTTACTAACTTCATTGCTAAATTGATCGTAGCTAATAATTATTTTTTTATAATCTATCGGTAATCCGACGCTAAATAGGGCTAGCGGTAAAAAATATTGTTTAGCTACAAAATTTATCGGTCACTAATTTATGTGTTTTACTTGTAATCACAACAAAGTTTTAGAGAACCCAAGAAAGGGAGCCTTGGATAAAAAGTAATATTGTCTTTGTCTGACCTATAGGTCAGCGGGTTCGAGCGATGAAAGCAGAGGCGGACCCGTGATTTTAACGAAAGGGGGGCACCAATATTCTACTCAATATGTGTTCAGTGTGTTCTAAAGGCTTTTAATGTTCAATGTGTCGAGTTATTTAAATTAATAATTTTCAAAGTATACGCATATTCATAATATATATATATAGAGAGAGTTCGCCCTCTGCATGGAAGCAGCTAGTAATGCTTGCATTAGGATAAGTCGTCTACCTCACACCTTTGGGATGCGGCCTGTTTTCGAATCCTATGTGAATTAATAAGGATATTTTGTGCACCGGACCGCACCTTTTTAGTTTTAGAAAATCCCAAAAAAACAAGAAATGTTTCATACTTAAATTTATAATTTCCACTCATCGTCACAACCCAAAAGATTAGTAATGAATGCAGCTATACTCTGCACTTAACCGGTTTAAAATTATGAATCTGCCTATGATATACACAAAGTTCAAATCGTGCTCAACTGGAACTAGCGGCGGAAAATACCATTTAGAAATAGTGTCAACTGCAACTGCTTCGCAAAAGACTTTTCTGATATATGTGCGTGTAATAATATAGAAAATAATATATATATATATATATATATATATATATATATATATATATATCATTTAAAAATATACATTAAATAGATATATATCAATTTGAGATGTGAAGTAAAACTTCAAATTTATATCCTTCTAAATATAAATTCACCTACAAGCCGCGTACGAAAATTTCCTATTGCCGCTAATTATGTAACAAAAAAATAGAAAGAAATAGTTCATAGAAGGAAAATGACAATGTAACCGTCAAAGGATATGGTGCAGCGGGGACTGCTTCTCCCTTAACCAGAGATCTCGGGTTCGAGTCTTGAATATCAAAAAATCCTTGGTGGGAGCGCTTTCTCCCGAATGGGGCCCTACGCGACACGAATTCGAATATAATCCGACTCCAATGCGGGTATCAGACACCGGATGAAAAACTAAAAAAAGATAACGTAACCTGTCTCTGCACCGTCCAACTCGGCCATTAAACAACAAGAAAATTAAAGAATTAAGAATTGGGAAAAAAGGAGGCGTAAGTCTGAGTTAAACACTCGACAAGACGGGAAAGTCTCAACTAAATATAGAGTCAAAAAGGATGGATTAAAATATACAATATCAAGAAATTATGTCCATAGAATGACGAAAAAAAAAGAAAAGAAAATGGATATAGACATATAGTTTATCTTCTTGATTAAATCAAACTCACACCACACCTAAAAATTTGAGGGGCCGAGTGGGTATAAGAAATGAAGGGAGTCTCTCCGGGACTTAAATTTAACGGATTCAGTTTTAAAAATTTTTAGTACTAAATTAATTGTTTTGTTAAAATATGGGTTTAAATCTAAGAATCGTTGAGATTTTAGTAGGTTCTTACATATAAATCCATACCCCGTATCGAAAGTTATAAATTCAATTGAACCCGTCGTCGAAAGGTTACATCCGCTGCCGTCAATGTGAAGGAGTAGAAGCCAAAAATTGATTTGCTGAAATACCCTGTGTGTCTTTTTATTTTTTTATCTTTTATAATAGTAGAATTCACACTGCAGCTCGATTAGGAAGCCAAAATTTGAATTTTATGTATTCTAAGTTTTAGGATAATAACATTACGTGTTAGTATTGAGTTCTAAATTTAATTTCCGTACATATGGATTTCTTAATATTAATATATAGTTTAGACTATTAAATCTACTGATTCGGCTAACTCGATATGTGACCTCTAGTTTAAATATAGATTCTACTCGATTAATGAAGAAAATACTGCAGAATCAAAAGCGGACCTAGTTTACGGTTAGATGAATAATGAACCGCCGGAAGCTCGTATGAGAGTTGGTTTGACTGCCTTAACTATGACGGAATATTTCCGAGATGTTAATGAACAAGATATACTTCTATTTATCGACAATATCTTCCGTTTCATCCCAGCAGGATCCGAAGTATCGGCCTTGTTGGGTAGAATGCCTTCCGCTGTGGGTTATCAACCCACTCTGAGTACCGAAATGAGTTCTTTACAAGAAAAAATTACTTCTATCGAAGAAGGGTACACAAACTGTTTGAACGTCTAATTTCGACCCTGATCTCAATTATTTATTACTTTCACCTTCTCTTACTAAAATAAATAATAGTTAACTCTGCGTATCAAAGTTTAAACCGATAAAACATCACCAAATTAAGGTCTCTTTTTATATAGTGAGCTTCTATCATTGACTGTCTCAAGAGTTTGATAGCACATGCATGGTTCACTTTTTCTTCTCTAACATGTGGTCCTTCAAATTAAAGCAAATTTATGATTTGGAAGTTTTATAATATATATGTATAGTGAGCTGGTACTTAACACTTAGTTCTTTCTTTCAAGTGTGGTTCACATGCAACCTTAAATTCATGACTCATCAAATCTCATATACTTTGCCAATTTCCATTTTCATATGATTCTTGCAAAAGCCATCACTGCAGTGGTTATATGTACAGTCAAAAGTCAAACCTTTCTATAACAATTTCGTTTGTTCCGAATAGTTTTGGATGTAATAACAAAGTGTTATTATAAAGAACATATATTACAACATAACATAAAAATTGGTACCGAAAAAGTTTGACTTTTATAAAAAAGTGATGTTATATAAGGATGTTGTTATAGAAAGGTCTGACTGTAGTACCTTACTGTTCACTTCCCATCTTAATCTTATGCCAAATGGTCATATATTTGGAGAAATTTTCATGGCCAATTTTCATTGATAATGTATGTTGTTGCAATTTTTATCATGGGGCAACTTCCCATAGTATAATATCTGATCGATCTCTGGTCCTTAGGGAGCCATGTGTGACACAAACACGCCCACCAGATAAGGTCAAAGAAGTGGGTTAATAAGCCTGTTTAATTAAGTTTCTAAAATTAACTTATGTTGAACTATTTTTTTATTTTTATTTTTTCAAAAGCACTCTTAAAAATAGTATTTTTGGTAAGAAACAATATATGTTCTTGGATTTGAAAAAGCAGTTTTAAGCAACAATTAGTATTTGACCAAACTTTTAAAAAGTGTTTCCAAGTTTCTCAAAATTACATTTCGAAAAAATGCTTTTGGGAAAAAAATTAGTACTTTTTAAGCTTCTTAAAACCTACTTTTATTTTTATTCAAAAGCACTTTTTTCCTTATAAAAACTTGAACAAATGCTTTAGGTTTGGAAAAAAATTACTTTGGCTAAAACGAAAATTGGCCAAACAGGCTATAAGAACCATAAAGGTTCAAATTTTGGTAGACAGGATTATTCGATATTTTTGATGGTGAGAGATAATAGGTACCCACGAAATTAGTCGAGATAAGATCAAGCTTGTCCGAAAACTACGATTATAAAAAAAGTAAGTCGTAAATCTCATATTAGGCTTGTTAAAGTGCATTAAAGATAAGATTGGCTAAAGATAAGTGCATTAGTAGCTCGTTTTTGTATGTTTAAATTTCCTTCTAGCTACCCTACCTGTTTGGTAAAGGTTGCTAACTTATCACATGCATGAAATTTTATATTTGGAGTTTTGATATCATTGTTCACCAAACAATTTTAGAGTCGTTAGAACGGAATTTTATTAGTAGCATTTAGCTCTATCTCAAAAATCAAAATAGCGAAATTTATGAACCGATTATTTTCTCCTCCTGGTTGTGACAGGGTCAATGATGGATACATTGTTCTTGAGTAGTTGAGTGGCAAGGTATATTATGCCCAAGTTGGGGTAGGGGAAATGTAAACTTCAATAATCTTTTCGGATATAGTTATTTCAACAAACTGAATTTGTTTGATAATATTTGACGTTTTAGATAACAAAAAAAGAAGAAGTTATTTTGTGTTTTTTCATAACTACCCTTATTGTTCCAATTAGTTGCGTTAATTAAGTGAGAAGTTTAAGGAGAGATGACCAACATGGGTTGTGGTGGGATGGATAGGATCCCTCCACCCTTAACCCGAGGTCTCGAGTTCGAGCCTTGGCTATGAAAAAAATCTTGTTAGGGAGCGCTTCCCCCTTGAATGGACCTTATGCGACGCGAATCCAGATATAGTCGCTAAAAATAGCACGGGCTAGCTAGTTTTCGGACTGATAATTGAAAAATAGCCAATATTTTGTTGTAACACAGAAAATACTGGAGATTGGAGATTCAGATTTATCTTTACATGAAAAGTGACTAAATTTCGATTACTTTTGAAACTGTCTATTTGCATCTCCTGATGCTTATGGTAGTTTTCTTGTCAATTAATTGGATGATTCATTGATCTTTTCTGCTTTCATTTCTTTCCAAAATTGTGCTATAAAGTGGCTGATTTATGCTTTATTTTACAATGGAAACTTTGTCCTTTAGGCTTTATTATTGACATCTTTCCAAAATCTGCTGGATTCAGTTCATTTTTGGGGTTTCAGAAAACAAAAGGGAAGGAAGTTTGCTGATATTGCCACTTAGTGGATAGCAAATTCCTGGTTTGCTTGAAACAAATGGTAGATACATTACCTATGGGAAGACTTGGATCCCATCTCCACTTTTTCTGTTGTAGTAACAATCTTTTTGTTGTAAGAAAATGAGAAACCTATACAGCTTTCAACTTCTGTAGCTCATAATGAGTTGACTCTTCTGAATAGAGTATTCCATCCGACAAGGTAAGCCGTCGTAGAGCAATCAAAAATCGAGACTGAGGAGGGGGAAAAAGACAGCGCGTTATGGCATCGGACAATTTAACAAAGTAAAAGAATGTATAAAAGCTTGTAAATTGTTGATAGAACTTTTACCCATTGGAAAACAACAAGCGCAAACCAGCATCCAGCCAAACCAAGTCCTTTACTGCTCAGCAGCTGATTCAAAGAAATAGCAAGTGGAAATGTTAAAACAAATGATAATATCGGGAAGAATTTAAGTTATATGCACTTAGAATATACAGATTTTCTACATGATCAGTGTAGTGTAGCTTAACTTGTTATCGCAAGTCTGTAGCTTATCATAAGAATTTACCTGTAATTACCTAATAAGTGACGTGGTTGTGCAAATATCTTTACATTGTTAGTGCATATCTTTGCTTAAGTATAGTTTCACTTTACATTGGATTGAATGAATGGAAAGAGGCTAAAGGAAAGAGATTAGATTCGAGTTATCAAGGTCTAATGCAGGAATAATGCAAGCACAAGGCATAAAGAACTTGATTTGCCAAAATACCGTGAGGTATTGATACTTTGAAGCAAATTGAATGGCATACCATTAGGAGAAGAGAAGCCAAAACAAATATCGAGCTCATCGATAAGCTTATGAATTTCAAGTCTCGTCCAGCCTGAATGCATATCAAAAAATCATGATGTTGAGATAAAGGCTTCTCAAAACATAATAGTACCAAAAATAAGAACATCAAAAGGAGAAATGATGCATGTGCTAGAATTATAACAGAACAATTACAAGCAGGAAATGATAAAAGATCTCAACGGTTTAGGGAAGATGGAAGTAGAGGCAGGAGTTTTCTGTAATTAGACCTCCTCCACCATTAATCCTCCTAACCGAAAATAAAGTTGGTAAAGTTAGAAAATTGACCAGAAATAGTCCAAGGGGATGTTTAATAAATGATCAAAAGCTATTTGGAAGAAAAACCATAGAGAATGCTGCTACTCCTTTTCCAGGTAAAGAAACATAAATTAATATATACAAAAGGAACTTTAGGAAAAGAATTTCTATAGAGCATTCTAGTTAGGCGAAATGGTCTCGTGGCCACTTAAACTTGTACGAGATTTCAAAGCCGATATATAAACTTACATGGTTCTCATTTGAACACTCAAACTCGTATATTTGATAACTAATAAACATATTTAACCGTTGACCATGCACATGTGGCAGTGACAGAGGTGATATGGACAAGTATGTGCAAATCACCTAAACTAAGCGCGTCATTACAATAATTCTGATTAAAAAAATCTAAAATAAAAAAATACAAAGAAAAAGAAAGAAAATAAGCCCATGCTCCAAAATCATTAAACCCCTATTCCCCTCACCCCTTTCTGTTTCTTTTCCCTGTTTTCCATCATCGTCTGCCCTCCCCTCCCCCACTCCAATTTTTCCCCGCTTCTTCGTCTGTTGTCCCAAACCAAGGCAGCAGTGGTGAAAAACAAAGAAAAGCAATAAATTTTATCAAAATTTTTCTGTCAATCTTTTCTCTCACATTAATTCCCTCTCTCCTTTTTGTATCCATTTCAAACTGGAAGACAGATAGAGAAAAGAGAAAGGCCATCAAAAAATTGACGAATTTTGGGTGCAAATTTCTAATTACGCAGTCTGACTTCTCTTTATTGGATTTCACCATTCGCGTTCTTCTTTGACATAGCTTTGCCGGCTCTTTTTTGCCTCGACGGAATTTTAGAAGGTGGCTCATCGATTCTTTGACTTGTAATTGGGGTATGGATTTTATGAATTTTGTTAGAAGTGAAAAATGGTGGATTTTATGGAAGTTCATGGCTGATTTTGGTCGGTCTATTGATTAAAAGAGGGGGGACCCCAATCAGTTGGGGTTTGTTTACGCGCCCTTGACGTGTAACAATCTCATTAGTCATTTGCTGACTGGATGGACACGTCGGTGTATGTGTAATACACGCGCATAGGCTCAAGGGTCAGATGTGTTTATTAGTTAAGGGAATCATGAGTTCGAGTGTTCAAATGGGAAAATCCATAATTCGTGTATCGGCTTTCAAAAGCTCTACAAGTTTAAGCGGCCAGGAATTCATTACGCCTTCTAGTTATAACTTATAACATTATCATTTTATTTTTTTCCCCTCTGTTTCAATGAAGGGAATTAAATTCTTTTAATATGTCTTGCTCATTACATAGCTTTCTCGTGAAAAACGTGTTAAGTATTCATTATGATTTCGTAAAAATACATGAGACAGACCCTCACAAAGAATGAAAGATACATCTTGTCCAATCAACTTAAATCCTAGTTCTGCCTGTGAAAGAAGATAGTCTTTACCCTTGATAAACGTGAAATGCGGCATTTTCTCACAAGCAAAGAATAGAGATGTGACAAAATGAACAGAAAAAACTATCTGTTGATTAATTAACATGCCTAAGATAACTAAATAAAGAGTAAAGAAAGTTGACAGAAAGTATGAATACATACCAACAGAGTTCCCTCTAGACTAAGAATGCCGGGTGTTACACACAGGGCTAGAAAGTATGGCAGCAATATTTTATGCATCTGCAACCATAGAAAAGAGAGAAATAATCAGGGGAACCGCACAATCACATATTTTTGAATTATGTGAAGAAAAAATGAGTCCAATACCCTTCCATCTCCTTGTGCTCGGGTCAATTGGGCTTTGGACTAATATGTTTTTACCTAATTTTGAGATTATGAGTTTATCCCGTTCATTATCAAACATAGAAGAATGAAAGATAAAGGGGGAACAAAATAGAAATACCTTATCCAGTCACGATCAGGCATATGCAATAACTATCCAGTAGAACAAATCAAATACGTAACTAACCTTACTCTTCCTTCTATCCTTTTTTCTTTTGTTCAATGATTGTTTGTTAATCATTTCTCTATTTGCTTCTGTATTCGTCTTATGGAAAGTAAGGATGAACATCCTCACAAAAGCAAAATGTGTCAAATATCATCTACTTTATGTCTAGAATGCAATGTCTTAAACCAAAAAGGAATATAAGGATATTACAGAACTAACCTCACGTATGACCTCAGGATCAGGTGAAAAGATTTTGGGGAATAACCATGGAACTGATGCTGCAACAGATGCCAGTATCAGTCCGAATGATGCTCCAACGATCACTAGGGACTTCAGCAGCATTCGAGCCTGATTTAAAATATTCATCTTTTAGAGCATTGTAATAAGGAATGACGAGAGAACTCTGTGCTCAAAGAGTTTCTGCTATGAATCATGATAGCCTAACAACTTTCATGCACGTGGTACCATAGCCAAAATTTACAGAGATGGATACCAAAAGCTACTTTGGCACCGGATGTTGTGATTTTTATATGAAAGATTATAACCTTTGACAAATTTCGGTTGACTCCATTTAGCAATTCGGGCATAAACGATTGTGCTGTTTGAGAGAGAGGCTCACCCCATACTGCACAGATCATGAACAGTTGTATCATGACCTAAATAAAAAGGCAACATGTTAATGGTCATATCTATGTCGCTATTTTATGAAGATGAGGAAATAAGGTACATATAAGAATAAAACATACCTGATGCGCAGCAATTGTCTGTGTGCCCATTGAGGTAGCAAAATAGACAAGTAGAGAGTAGAATGCAACCTGTCGTTCAGCATAATGTCAGATGTCCACAGTACAAGATTTCGGCACCGAGTGAGAATGAGGTCAATTCACACAAACCTTTGACATCATTGTTAGAAACACGGGGCCGGCAATCAAGAATATTTGCAGAAGTTCATCTGATGACGGAACAGAGATAGCAAAGCCCTTATAGCCTTTATCTTTCAGTGCTTTGATCATCATAAAAGCTGCAATGACCTAGAAACAGATTACCAAGCTAGGAAGGTTTTGAGATGTATGAAAATGTAGATAGAAGAGATAGAGTGTTGAAGAACACATCAAATATATTTGGGGATTAAATAATGGAATTGGTAGGAATGAGTGGTCGTACTTGGGATACCATTGTTGCCCATGCTGCTCCAGCAATACCATAACTGAAGAATCGGCACAAGACTATGTCGCCAGCACCATTAATAACAGTAGCAATGGCCAAAGCCTTTAAAGGTCCCCATGAATCTTTCATGCCTAAACTGTGCATTTAAGAGCAAGAAACATTGTGAATAGCATGACCAAGTAACGCACGCATCTGAACACAGTATACTGTCAGAAAAGTATAAACTATCTTCACCTCAGAAGTGTCCTAACAAATAACTTACCATCAGTCATTCGAGACGAGCAATGTATATATCATATTACTGGGAAAAGAAGGATCACTCTTCTAGCTGGGAACAGAATATAGATTGATGTCTCCCAGATCTGTCAACGACCTTTACATTTTTTACGTGTAAGTGAAAGCAAGAGTCTCGATTGGCTTTGAAATGACAAAGATCAAAACTCCAGCTCTATCATACTCAAATGAAAGCATAACTCTTTGCTCGCTAGCAGCGCCTCTTAGTCTTTTATTATAGCCTGCCTTGTGAAGATCTCTCGGGTGCCTACGGCAGAAAAATGGAGTTGCTCCCTCGGCAAACTGGGATAAAGTTGAGCCAAAAGATCTCGATTCAAGATAAATTCATGAGGAAGTGGTATCTCTTTAGGATCTACTCCAGCGTTTAGAAATTGGTTAATCGGTACGCATGGTCACAAGGGTAAAAGAATGGCAGATGAGACCAGTAAGGACATCATGGTCTACCACCAACTGTAAGAAGCAGAGTTGCGTCAAAGACAAAGGAGCTATCAACGCTCCACTGTTCCAGTAACCCAGTTAGGATTACTTACTCCTGACTGCTTACTTGAGGCATCTTCGCTCCGTGAACCCGGCTGCTATTGAAGCCCGAATGGAAACAAGCCGTCAAAGAATTCGGGTTCTAGAAGAAAGACTCCAGGGACTACGCCAGGAGCAGCTAGGAACTGGGAAAGAGTAACCGAGAAAAGGCAAGAAAGAAGGAAGCTCTTAGCCCTCTTTTTGGCGCTTATCACAAAAGGAAAAAAAATGAAGAAAGAGAAGAGTGCTTGACATATGCAACACAACATAGAGTACAAAACGGAGAAACTTAATAAATTTTGACCGGACTAAGCTTACATAGAATCATAGAAAGTGATAAAGAATCAAACCTGGGGCTTATGTTAGCATATTTATCAAAACAAAGCTTCAAATACAAAAGAACAAAATGTAATAGAAAACCACACATACAAAATACTAAAGAATAGGTAAATGGTACCTTGCACTCTGGGCAACCCAACCAACCAGCAGTGCTGGCCACGCCAAGCCTCGAATCTGTCACCATAATATCTATCATTCAGTTGAAGTGAAGCTTAAATACACCATGCATAGCAACAATATAACTTGATCATAATAGAATATGATACTACATTTGAGCGCTAAAGCTTATTTGCCTGCTTTAGCAGATAAATTGACAATGTTTAGCAAATGACTGTCTCTATCAGTCTATCTAGCAACTTAACAATCGATTTAATGTCTTCACCAACCAGAAAGTGGAAAATGCATTGGCATTCCTCGATTAATAAAAATGATGCAAAAAAGGAAAAAAAATTAAAGCTAAAAAGATCTTCAGAAGAAGCAAATTATTAATAAGAGAATAACCTGGACATAAGTGTTGGCTGAGTTTATGATATCGACATTATTGGCCCCCGTGAAAGCTAACGATTCAGAAAAATAAAACCATTAGCGTTATTGGGGGAATATCAATAGCACACTTGATACATCCACCAGTAAAGAATAAAGAATTGCTTACAAGTGATTGCCTGAATACCAAACAACCTCGTAAAAATAAACATCACAACACCACAGACAAGCCCAATAAAAAGCAAGATAGATATCTGATGCTGCACTTTCTCTTTGTCCTGCACCAGAACCCAAGTTGATGAATCAGATATGAGAAGGAAATCAGTAGAGTTACTATAAGTTGATGGTTTTCTTGATTTAGACGTTTATAAGATTACAACAAGTGGCGGATTTAGGCTATCAACTAGGGGCATATCCAGGTTGTAGACTAAGACTCAGTAGGTTCGGAATTTTAACTAGCTTGAGGAGCAAATGCAATGCACCCACTGCTCTCTTGAAGTAGTAGGTTCAGCTCTCTTAAGACATACTAATCACATTAAAACATATATGGTCGGAGTCAGAGGCGGATCCAAGATTTGAACGTTATGGGTTCAAGTTTGAAGCTCTATCACAGTCTATTTGATTTACTGGGTTCGAAATCTATTATTCATACTTATTTAATGTATTTTTAAGACATATATCGAGTTTGAGCCAAAGCTACTGGATTCTGATGATATCTTATACACTGCATTGGCCCCTGGTCGAAGTCGCAAGCAGTAGGTTCAGACGAACTCTGAAACTACTAGTTATTAACACGTAAACCCCTGCTATGAACAATGGGCTCAAACACCCCTGTTGCCTCCGCCTCGAGCGACATACAAATGAATTTTTTTTATTTAAAAAAAAGCTGTACATGTTAAAAATGTTCATATATATCACCTAGAACCTACTATTCTAAATCTACAAGATGCCACTAGCTACAACAATGCCCAAACACCTCAAAATTGAAAAAATCAAAGTCATAGCAGTAAAACAGCAGTTCCCAAAAACTTACCTGCTGTGCAAGTGAAGTAGCAACTAAATTTGATGTGGCAATTGTAAGGAACATAAAAATATAGCTTATGTTATCACAGAAAACGGTTCCGGGACCTGCCAAATAAAAACAGCAACAATTTTTCCTATATGAGCTTAAAGAAGAAAGAATTCAGAAATGAATATACAACAACAACAATTTTTCCTTATGAGCTTAAAGAAAAAAAGTAGTAGGTCGAGATCCACATAAAATTTTGAAATTAGCTAATAAGCATCAAGTACAAAAAAGCATTTTATGTTTTGAAACTGACCTTATGCAGTAGGTTGAGATCCACATAAATATAGCCATAAGGTCAGCTTCAAAACTTAAAATACTTTTCGGCAGAGGCGGAGCCACGATTTCAGCTTCATGAGTTTTGGATTTTGGAACGACGATGTCAAATACTAACAACTGGGTTGCTAAATTTAATATTTGTTCATATTTAATGAATTTATTAACATAAATATTCTATTTGAGCAAAAGCTACTGGGCTCTGCCGAACCCGTAACCGGGCTTCTAGCTCTGCCCCTGCTTTTCTGTACTTAATACTTCATTACTTATCAGCTACTTTCAGTTAGCTAACCGCGGGCTCTAATATGATAAATACTCTAAATATTAAGGAGTATTATCACTTTTAGCCTGCGCCAAAAACTATTTACATTCGACAGCCGAAAAAGTGTATAAAATTTGTATAATTTTTGTATATAACATACAATATATATATATATATAAAATCGGCTATTATTTTGAGAGCGACTATACAGTGTTATTTTCCCAAATATATATTGATTGGTCTGAATAAGCAAAATATAGTAAAAATCAACCAGTTTGAGATTGAGATGTATATAAGAGTAAGCTTTGTGAGTTGTACCTAGAGCAGCGAGTTCAATGGAACTTCCTTGACCAACAACAGCAGTATCAATAAGACTCATTAATGGCCCACATAACCAGAGCCCAACTGCTGGCCCTGAAAACTTAGCAATTTCCACCATTTGAGTCCAGATACTTTCATCTGCAGAAAATTCTCGTCCACTAGACTTCACCACTTGAATTTTTTCCAGTTCTTCATTTACTACTTCTTTGATAGATGAAACTGAATCTGAGCTTTCTACATCAGTAATTTCTTGGCTGGGAGTTGAGCAAGCAGTGATTATTCCGCTGCGAAAAGTGGAGATTTGAGGAGATAATGTAAGCTGTGAAGTACGGAGACGAGTTGAAAAAGAGTTAACATTGAGAGTTCGAATTTGTATTGGAATTCGAGATTGATAAGTGAAAGTGTTAAGATTGATTGCTTGAGTGTACATTGACATTGAGACGATGAAGAAACTGGAGAATTTTGGAGATGTAATAAAGGTTGTGTTTGTAAGGCAGCTGCTTTGTAATATATTTGAGAAACTGTTTAGGCAACTGTCCTAACAATGGTCTGGAATTTAATAAGTAACTCATGCTGCTTTAGCTGACCAAAGACACGATAGTCCAATAGGACCCAGGATTAGGATAGTAGGATAAATGGTATAACATTATTATTGAATAATGTCAGGCAGTATTGTTTTCCGTTGATAGCAAGTTTTTATGACTAACCATTTTCTTTTATTGTTGATTACCTTATATTCTTATCGTTTTTATTTTACTTTTATATGGTTTTTTGGTATTGTTCCTTCTTATCTATATTTTTATTAATGTAGTGCTTATATTTTTATGAGCCGAGGGTCTATTGGAAATAAGTCATTTGTCCTCACAAGGTAGGGCTAAGTTCTACGTACACACTATCCTCTCCAGATCTCACGGTGTGGGATAATATTGGATATGTTGTTCTTGTTCTTGTTGTTGTTGTTGTTATACGTGACTTTTATTACGCGGCGCCTTCCTGAGGTTCTTTGGAAGGGCGACGTAAGGCTAAGCAACCGATGTC